>CM041001.1:4171730-4221570 GCA_022985145.1 Pangasius djambal | reverse complement strand
TTCATGTTTGAGGGACCCCAAAGTTCCAGAAGTTCACTGAGCTACAAAGTCAGCTGTCATGACATTCGAACAAAAGTCGGCCTGGAAAGTGTTATAACACCCTTATGTGTTTAATGTCAAGATGCTTACATTAAAACTAAAATGCATGTAATCAGACTTTATATCAGCTGACGCCTGTTGAAATATAAATGTGTATTGTAGGTTTATGGAACTCAAATGTGTGCTGGCCTGGAAAGTGTTATAACAGCTGTGTATGTCAACAAAGCTCTATGTCATTTGACTCAAGATGTTGACATTAAAATAAATGTATTCAGCCTTCATGCGAGCTGACGCCTGTTGGAATACAGCTTTATAAATGTGTGTGTAGGTTTATGTTATTCAAGCGTAAGTCAGCCTGTAAAGAGTTATAACAGCTTTATGTCAACAAAAATCTGCCATTTGACTCGGGTTTTATGTTAAGATGTTGACATTAAAGCAATTAGCCTTTACGTCAGATGTTTGAATATGGTTTATAAATGTGTATGTAGATTTATGTAAGTTGTCATAACAGGATTATGTAGCCTTATTAACACTACTCTTAAGTAAAGCTTTATTTGAATTAAAACCTTATCTGCTTTATTAACACAGGGTACCAGAACTGAGGATAGCGACATTGATGATGGGCTCGCAAAAAGTACGGCCAAGGTGAGGTCATTTTTAAATAAACAACCAAAAAAAAATTTTCCACAATATGCCAGTCCATGCACATGTATCTTTGTACAAGAGTCATAATACAAATATTTTATATACAAAAAATTAACTGCAATTAGCAGGTTTTGAATAAAGCCATTAACCATAATAGAAGCTGTACAAACACATTTCCTACATGCAATGTTGTAATGTTGGGGTTAAACTGTGATCTCAGTCTCTGTTTGAAGCTGGAGAAGAAAGGCTCGGAACAGTATCTTCTGTTTTCATTGACGTTCTTACCTCTAGAGGTGATGCCCAGTTGTGCAAAAGTAAGTAGACGACATCATCAACAATGAATTAATCAACTAAATAAACCCTGATGCCCAAGCCATTTATACCAGGGGTGTACAACTCCAGTCCTGGAGCACTGGAGTCTGACACAGTTGAAGACTCCTGGACTGAACCTGGTAATTAACTCCTGACAAAAATCAGGCATCTTTTTGCAGGCAAATCATTAAACTCCACTCAACTTCTGCCATCCAGGACTGAAGTTTGCACTCCTAATTTAGACAATAAGCCTGACGATGGCTTATGTTTCATTAGTTCTAAATTCTGTAATACATTAGAATAAAATGACTTTAAAAGATGCTAAAATAGCTAGCAAGAAAATCCTAGCAAGCGGAGAGAAAAAACCGAAATTTTCCACGGTGGATAAGACAGCAGTTTTTTTTAGCTGTGCGCCAAGCAACAGTAAGAAAAGATCAAGGCAAAACTACTAAATAGCAAGATGCTACTTAAGTCGGTTTTACACTGTAGGATTTTTGGCCTGATTTTGCAGTCACAGACAAAAAATCACACATCGTAAAAGAATTCTTTGGTCGAGAGTTGAGATCTGTGGTCTTAGTACACATATTGCGCCAAATTAGTGCCACTGCGAGCAAAGACAGCCAACCACACAGTTCTAGCAATGTCAGAAATTTTTTAATTAAAATCTGAGTGTGACCGCTGCTACAACGCTTGTAAGAAAACCACCAATAGGAGGACAGTGTATTATTGCACAAAGATCGCAGGCGAACTAAACATACGGTAGTGGAAATGGCAAAATGTAAATAAAACATGCTAATGGACAGAAAAAGTATCCTTATTAAATCAAACTCACTTCGAAGAAAGTTTCTGTTTACACGACTCCATTTTCTTTACAAGTCCAGATTGTGTTGATTGATGATGTAAGCAGGACATAGTAATTTTCTTTAAATGCAAGTCTAACGTTCAAGGATCGTCATCATTTAATCTGTCATGGAGAACACACATTATCTCACAGTCGGTTACAGAATTTTGTAACAATATTATATGGATCATGTGAAGATAGTGTGAATTTCTAATCTTAAACACTGTCATCACACAGTCTAAATCTGCCTTAATTAATAAGTGGCTCACAAGACTAAAGAACCTTGGTTCCCGCCTACTCAGTTATACTTTATTCACGTTCGGTCTGACCGCTGTAAAAGCAGAAACAGTAGAAAAGCATAGTTTTCTGCTGCCATATCGCCGTAACAAGCAAATGTACGTAATTTCTAAGTATTTTATAAGCATGTACGTAATTTATCTGTATTTTAAAAGAATGTGTGTGTTCTCAGTTTTCAAGCAGTATGAAAAGTTTGGCACACAGGGGTTTGCTCAGGCAGTGAAGCATGAACTAAGTGGAGACACTGAGGATTGCCTAATGACCCTGGGTAAGTGTAAATGTAAATGTAAGGAATTAAAAAAAAAAAAAAAAAGTTGCTCTATTTGCACAAGGACTATTTACTACTATTGCACTTCTCTGCATAACTGTTACAGTTTACAACTACTACTGCTCTTGTCATATTTATTTCTATTTGCATTTCTGGTCAGAGGTTAACTGCATTTCATTGTCTCTGTACATGTACAATGCACAATGACAATAAAGATGAATCTCATCTCATCTCATCTCATTTTGTTTGTTGAAAAGTTGACAGTCACTGAATAGAAAAAAAAATCATCCTTGTCTTTGCATACTGTACTAACCTCCACAACAGTGTTTTTAGGCTGATGGTACTCTTAGTCCCTGACCTGGTGTGGTGATAGTAACATGAAGATGTGTTTTAGATAGATAGAATGTACGCTGTACATATATATATATATATATATATATATATATATATATAAAGGTGGCATTCCAGTTTAGCATGTTAAACTCAAGTTGCCAGTAAGGCATGATTACACAACACACCTACACACTTTTTGTTTAAATCTGTATTGTATTGAGGCCCTGAGTGTGACTGTAGAATGTGATCGCTGTTTATACAGTGAAAGCAGCCTGGAACAAACCTGCCTACTTTGCTGAAAGGATGCAACTGGCCATGAAGGTAAAACTTTAGGCTTAAGGTTTGTTTATCTACAAACTTTTTCTACTGCACAAAATAAAATAAAATGAAATGTGATCTGGAATTTTGTTACATTCTGGATAATGATCACTGATGTAACCTGATCTTTTTAAACACTGTATCCCCCAAAAATCTGTTCTTTTATTATTATGACTTTAATTTTTAGCTAACGAGACAATTGGTCAGATTTAATGAATATTTACATATATTATGCAATTATGTTTCTGTGAAAATGTTCGGCCTGGTACGGTCCAGAATTTTTGGCACCCTTCAAAAAAATGTGCAGACAATTCACACACACACACACACACACACACACACACACACACACACACACACACACACACACACACACACACACAGTGAGCGAAATGTTAAGTGTGAACAGAGGGGGGCGCTGATGAGTTTCATTTTAACACAGAATTTCAGTACTTTTTCCTTCTAAGCAGTACATTTATTTATTTATTTAAAACACTAGTTTCAAAATTATTGGCACACCTCACCTCTGCACAAATAATTTTTCTATGAATTTTTCAGTGAAAGTACTATTTAAAAAAGTTTTTATGAAAATGCAATTAATCAAAGAAAAGAATTATTGGCACCCCTCAACTATCTTTGCAACACAGCATAATATCAGGCATGATCATTAGTTTGCATTTTATCTCCAATATTCCTTGGGGTGCCAATAATTTTTCTACATGTTTTTTTTTTATTTCAGAGAAAGTACTATTATTTGGAAAAGAAGTGCCTATCAAAATGTTTTTTATTTAAAATCTTTATTTTATACAATCATTTTTGCCAATTTTCATGAGGGGTGCCAATAATTTTGGATTTGACTGCACCACTGTATTTGACCTGCTCTGTCCTCAGGGCATAGGGGCCGACCATAACACAGTGACTCGGATCATAGTGAGTCGCTCTGAAGTGGACCTGCAGAAAGTTTTGCAGGAGTACAAAAGGATGTATGGGAAAACGCTTCAGCAAGACATTCTTGTGAGTCACACTGAGAATTTGTTAAAAGTAAAAAATTTGAAATGTTTGATGTTTGAAATGTCTGTTCACTGATGAATTGATTATTTAATGACTAATAAAATTTGGTCTTTACAGGCAGAAACCAAGGGGGACCATGAGAAAATTCTACTGGTGCTCTGTGGAGACCAAACGGGAGTCTGAGCATGTATTTTCAAAATGTTCAGGATATTTTAGTGTGCATTGCTGCATATCTAAAGAAAAATGGTCATTGAAATGAATCTGTGTGTGATTACATTCTATCTTAATAAAGCTACTTCCCTAAAACTTTCCCAAATTGACTTGGTTGACTTGACAATATGTTGTCTTCGGCCTGTTGATCTCAAATTAGCGTCTCTCCCCTTCGAAGTGCCACAGGTGTAATTTGAGACAGACACTAAGGACACGCCATTCACATACACACACACACACACACACACACACACACACACACACACACACACACACACACACACATACACACACGCCACACCGAGGACACTTTAAACTGCATCCGTAGGGAGCTACTGTGTGTTTGCTGATCCTCTTAGCCGTAGTTTACAATGTTGTCAACATTATAGCTACATATGACAGTGGTGAGGTTTGATGGGAAATGAATGGAAGATGCCGTTAGGCATGAGACCACCTGCAGTGCTTTTCCAGCTCATGATGTTTTTTGCACTCATTTTCCTGGTTTGCAAGGCACAATTATTCACAAACCACTGGGCGGTGAGAATTACTGGAGGTCGAGAAAATGCAGATCGGATTGCTGAAAAGTATGGATTTCTGAATATGGGACAGGTATGTAACCTCACTGCTGTGTAAGTCTTCCTGAAAAAGCATAATTTTGCCTGCTGTGGCTTTAAACAGTGATCACCAGCTTCTTTTGGTTTTGCATTTACATTTACATGTACAGCATTTGGCAGATGCCCTTATCGAGAGTGACTTACAGACGTGCTTTGTAGTCACCATCAAAAAAACACATCCTCATACTAGAAAAAATAGGCCAGAACTATCAAGCTGATTGTTGATGGTGATGCTGGTGATAATATTGGAGATTATTGATACAAACCTGTTGTACTCTTATAGTTATAATGATATGGTAATGTATATTAAACTAACTCAGCACTTTTGACTGTAGAGTGATTAATCTGCACTTTAAATGATTTAGATTTTGGCCAGACAGGATGTCCCAGGCCTACTGAGGTAGATGGCTCATGTTTGGCCAATAATAATCAATCACCTACTGTAGTTAAGATTTGATTTAACTACAGTATTTTAAAAGAACAAACTTTTATTTATCAGATCTGTCATGATTTTGACATGATGATTTGACTCATTCTTTTGACTCAAGACTGCCTCAGTAGGTCACTAACTCTTCTATAATGTATGTGTGCAACCATGCAAGACAAGTCCTTAACCCACAATACCTGCCATAGTAAGCTAAGCACCGCAATTTGACTAATTTGGATTATAGTTTAGGACCATTTAATTTTTTTATGCTGCAAGGGGTTGCAGTCCAAATGTTTCCATCACCTTATCTTCTTCCTGTTAGTACTTCGTTACACACTCTCTCAAACACTGGGCCTTATTTATCAGTCATTTAGTAAAATTGTGTGTGAATCTTTTAGTTGGCCAAACCATACAAAAAATTCCCAAAAGATTTACAAAAGTGTCGATAACGCTGATTTTCTTCGTGCATTCATGGCACAGCTGATTTCCCTTTAGTGATGCTCACAAAACGCCATAAAAGGCAAAGCTCAAATAGCTGAAAACATCAAAATGATACTAAATGGTGAAAGACTGCCACCTAAGCTTGGTGTGTGATAAATCTTCCAATAATGTACAGTATCTCAGACAATGTAGTGTGTTGACTACCACAGACACACAATAACTCTTCCTGCTTTTATAGGGTGCCATTACTTTTGTCCTAATTCAATGGCTAGTCATATTTGTCTTTTGGAACGGTTCTTTCAAATCTTTAATATGAAATGAGTAAGTTTCGCACATTTCAAATGTATTTATGCGTGTGATTGAAATAACTATGGTCATAATTTGTATATACACTATACGCCCAAACATTCATGGACACCTGACCATCAGACCCATGTGTGTTCCTTCCCCAAACTGTTGCCACAAAATTGGAAGCACACAGTTGAATAGAATGTATTTGTATGCTGTAGCATTACAGTTTCCTTCACTGGAACTAAGAGGCCCAAACCTGTTTCAGCATGACAATGCCCCATACACAAAGTGAGATACATGAAGACATCACTTGCCAAGGGTGGAGAGGATGAACTCAAGTGTCCTGCACAGAGCCCTGACCTCAACCCCACTGAACACCTCTGGGATGAACTGGAACACCGACTGCACCCCAGGCCTCCTCACCCAACATCAGCGCCTGACCTCACTAATGCTCTTGTGGCTGAATGAACAAATCCCCACAGCCACGCTCCAACATCTAGTGGAAAGCCTTCCCAGAAGAGTGGAGCTTATTATAACAGCAAAGGAGGACTAAATCTGGAATGGGATGTTCAACAAGAACATATGGGTGTGATGGTTAGATGTCCAAAAACTTTTGCTCATATAGTGTCAAATTTGATTTGAACCCTATCAAGTGAGGTTCACATTAGTGAGTCTCCTTATATGTACATTTATGTAAATTCAAAAACTCTTGTAGGATACGAACGATTTTCCAAACTCATTGGATTTTCATGAACACCAAATTTCTTGTGTAAATGCTCCTGCTGATGATCCAGCTTAATAAACAAGGCCCACTGTGTGTAACGGTTACAGGATGTGCCAGCTGTGTTTTAATCTGGGTTAAGTTATTCTTTAGCCCAAGTCATCATAATAGCACTATGGCCACATGGTATCAGAGAGTAAGCATCAACCAATGGCTTAAGCTCTGACTATTTTCCCCTAGGTCAGGTTGCACCTTGTTAGTAAGTTTATCAGCAGTGTAAGGTGAGCTGCTGATTGACTCAATGGAATACATCAAGCATGAGTGCATAATTTATACCTGTGCCAGTCATGATGTACCTGCAGATATGCACGAGCAGGTCTTGGATGCACAGGCTAATCCTCTTTTCCATGTGCTGCTGCAGATTGGGGGTCTGAAAGACCACTACCACTTCCTGCACCCTAGAACCATCAAACGTTCCATCATAGCAAGCAGAGGGAAGCATAGCCTCATTGCCACGGAGAGCAAGGTACACAGATCATGTGTTTGCTGTTACTGAGACGCCAATGAATAGTTTATGGTCAAACTACACCTCCACAGACATGTGCTTGCTAATACACACACACACACACACACACACACACACACACCAGCCCAACAGCCCACAAGTATACTAATGTAGCCTCAAAATTGCCAGCCTTAACTAATCATGTTCAATTATTCATTTTCAAAATTGTTTTCTGTCATTTGTGTTGCTGTGCCACCGTATATAATCACGTACCTCAGATATAATTTCACTATGTTTCTGGTGTTAAAGGTGCAGTGGATCCAGCAGCAGATGCTTCACAGGAGGGTGAAACGAATCAGTAGAAGCACTGAGACCCAGTTCAGCAGCTTTAATGACCCAAAATGGGACAGCATGTGGTACATTGTTAGTATTGTTCACACCACAATTTTAAGATTATTGCCATCCAATATTCTGAGTGTACATTGAGCTGCACTGATTTTATTACCAGTCTTTGAATGGAAAAAAGTTCCTATAAACACACTCCTAAACCTTGTGGAAAGCCTATACTTCATACTTGTATTTTTTTTTCTTTGGCTGGCTCGCAGTCTCCGCTCTAATTCATCCCAAAGGTGTTCTATCGGGTTGAGATCAGGACTCTGTGCAGGACAGTCAAGTTCCTCCACACCAAACTCGCTCATCCATGTCTTTATGGACCTTGCTTTGTGCACTGGTGCGCAGTCATGTTGGAACAGGAAGGGGCCCGCTCCAAACTGTTCCCACAAGGTTGGGAGCATGAAATTGTCCAAAATGTCTTGGTTTGCTGAAGCAGTAAGAGTTCCTTTCACTGGAACTAAGGGGCCAAGTCCAACCCCTGAAAAACAACCCCACACCATAATTCCTCCTCCACCAAACTTTTCACTTGGCACAATTCAGTCGGGCAAGTACCGTTCTCCTGACAACCGCCAAACCCAGACTCATCCATCGGATTGCCAGACAGAGAAGCGTGATTCGTCACTCCAGAGAACATGTTTCCACTGCTCTAGAGTCCAGTGGCGGCGTGCTTTACACCACTGCATCCGACGCTTTGCATTGCACTTGGTGATGTAAGGCTTGGATGCAGCTGCTCGGCCATGGAAACCCATTCCATGAAGCTCTCTGTGTACTGTACTTGGGCTAATCTGAAGGACACACAAAGTTTGGAGGTCTGTAGCTATTGACTCTGCAGAAATTTGGTGACTTCTGCGAACTGTGCGCCTCAGCATGCGCTGACCCCACTCTGTGATTTTACGTGGCCTACCACTTCGTGGCTGAGTTTCTGTTGTTCCCAATTGCTTCCACTTTGTTATAATACCACTAACAGTTGACCGTGGAATATTTAGTAGTGAGGAAATTTCACGAATGGACTTATTGCACAGGTGGCAATCTATCACGCTACCACGCTTGAATTCACTGAGTTCCTGAGAGTGACCCATTCTTTCACAAACGTTTGTAGAAGCAGTCTGCATGCATGCCTAGGTGCTTGATTTTATACACCTGTGGCAATGGAAGTGATTGGAACACCTGAATTCAATGATTTGGAGGGGTGTCCCAAAACTTTTGGCAATATAGTGTAATCGAGAAGGTTCATGTGAAATACAATAGTCAGTGTAATGAACTTGAACGAGGTGGACTACTTCAGAGTGCCACCAGAGGAGAAACTAGAAAACTAAGTATGGGATGTCCAGTCAAAGATCAAATTGCACAACAGCAGAACTATACATTTTGGGTTCCTTGGTTTGAATGAAAGAGTCTTGACATGGCTAATGTCAAGCACAGCTTTTCTATTCACTGTTTGAATGATTTGGAAATTTCCTTTTTTTATTTTTTTATCCACTGTCTTAATTAAGACGCATTCATTTTTGAACATATGTGAGTATACTGATAATTTAAAGAATTCTCATTTAATTAGACTTATATTCCACTGTAGCACTGTGATCAGAACTGCTTGACTGACATGAACATTAAGGCTGCATGGAGTCGAGGCTACACCGGGAAAGGAGTCGTGGTCTCTATTTTGGACGATGGTGTGGAGAAGCAACATCCAGACCTGAAGCAAAACTATGTACGTACTCCATATTCTATTGCAATCATGTTTCATATTGTATGAATATGTTTACTTATGTTATTGTGTCACTATAAGGATGCACGAGCTAGCCACGATGTTAACGGGAATGACGCTGACCCAACACCACGATATGATGCAACAAATGAAAACAGGTCTGAAAGGATCTAAAAAAAAATACATATTAAAGATATTCAACAAAACCTGGCAAAAATCTCATTATTATTTTCTTTTAGACATGGAACGAGATGTGCTGGAGTGGTGGCTGCTACTGCTAACAACTCACTATGCACGGTTGGAATTGCCTACAATGCCAGGATTGGTGGTATGTCTTCAAATTAGAAAACCACTACCTCTATATTTCCATCCAGTCGATATTTTCAACCTTAAGCGCCTCGATTTGTATGTTTAGGTGTCCGTATGTTGGATGGTGACATGACAGACATGGTGGAGGCCAAATCCCTGAGCCTGAGACAGCAGTACATTGACATTTATAGCTCGAGCTGGGGTCCAGAGGATGATGGTGGAACTGTGGATGGTCCTGGACGCCTTGCTGGTCTTGCTTTAGAAAACGGCATACGTAAAGTAAGTTTCTGTGTGTTGTTGGTGATTTTTGTCCCTGAAATGATTACTAACACCTTGGTTTGCAGGGCAGGAAAGGTCGGGGTTCCATCTTTGTCTGGGCATCAGGAAATGGGGGAAGAAATCAGGACCACTGCTCATGCGACGGTTATACAAACAGCATCTACACCATCTCTGTGGGAAGCACCACCCGGAGCGGCCGCAAGCCTTGGTATCTAGAGGAATGTTCCTCCACTCTGGCCTCCACCTACAGCAGTGGCGAGAGCCTCGGGATTGTGAGTGACTAACTGCTTTCAAACTGTATTTAGGTGCATGTTCCAGTTTTTTTTTTTCCATATTTATGGATAAGAGGCTTGCCAAATCTTTCATAGCTTTTAGAGTTGATCATGACAAGAGACTACCATGCATCAAGGTGCTCAAAGCTCTGCTGACCTGATGACTCATGGTCTGCCGTTGTGGTTAGTCCCACATGGATATCCTAAAATCTGCACTTCCCAAAAACAGTTTATCCCAAAGTCTTACCCTTGCTTCACTGCATATTCTTTCCTGGAAACTGGATGCTGAAATGCTGCTGTAATTCATAAAGACAGTCCTGCACTCATCACGGGAGTCTTATTCACAATTTGCTTAAACTAAACATCATTACAACACAATTAAGCAAGTCTTAGCGAAAAAAACACTTTTTAAAAAGGGAACTATAGACATCAAGAGGCAAAAGAATCCTCTTTTGCAAGTTCCTGAGTGGTTAGTTGGATTATCAGTTTATTTTGTTAAAAAGGGCTCTATCTAGAAGTTTTTCTAAAAGATTCCATGTGGGTTTTTTTTGTTTTGTTTTGTTTTGTTTTGTTGCAGGTGACAACAGATCTGAAACAGCAATGTACTGATGAGCACTCCGGTACCTCGGCCTCAGCCCCCATGGCTGCTGGAATCATCGCTCTGACTTTGGAGGCAAAGTAATACACAACTACTACACAAAAAAGATAAAGTATATCTTATATAGTTAGTGGTTTATGAGCAAATTGACCGTGTTTTAATGATCTTTCTACCACAGTACATAATAATTGGTTCTATAATCGTAAATATGGTGAAGCTTTCTATAAAGAGACATTTATTTTGCATTTTTTGAAGGAGTCTCCAGTGTCAGTTCTTTATAACAGTCAGAGGTAAAGCTGTAACTTTAAGACTTTGCGCTTTGCGGTTTCTCGATAGAATAGAATAGAATAGAATGCCTTTATTGTCATTGCACACAGAACAACGAAATGTGGTCTAAGGTAACAGAATAAAACAACACACAACAAACAACTCAATAGTAGATGATAACATGACAAGCTGCATATTTTTGTCTTATTAACATAATGTGAGAGAAAAAAGAGAGGCTGGTGAGGGAACAACTGTTTATAGCTGCTGTAATCTAAGTGAGAACAAGAACTTCTTTCATGGATGTATCACAACATCAAATGTAACTATAAGTGGTAAAGAAGTATGAGATGTCTTTCTTTATTAAACTAAAAATTGTTTACTCAGGCAAATTGCTGTGGTATAGGAGGAATAAAACACTTTTGGACATGCTGTTATCGGAAAACAATCAGCTTTGGGGTGGCCATATAACACCACCTCATCGCTGATTATTTTTCCTTTAACAGCACGCTCCATCTTGTTTTATTTCTTACTAACTGCATACAGCCCATGTTGAAGTAGGAAATTTATGCCTAAATGGTTTGTTTTGACTTTTATTCTTCGGTATTAGTCCGCTGCTAACCTGGAGGGACGTACAGCACATCATTGTGAAGACGTCACGCCGGGGCCACCTGATTGCTCCTGACTGGCATACCAATGGAGCAGGAAATGATGGTAACATTAGCAGGGTTTCTTAAATCCAATCCAAGGTCTACACTCTTTATAAATTAGGTCAGATGTGATGGACGCAGGGAAACCTTAAAGCTGTGCAGGACAGGGGCTGGACCAGTGCTTATATCGCCTAGCCAAAAGATCCACTACCAACTGCCTCATTAGACTTTGTATCAAAATTCAAAGTCAAAGAAATTAAAGTTTAAAGAAACATAGTGTGTTTACTGTGTACAGTTATGCATAAGACATAAAGGATTAATAGTGTCAATATGTCATTAAAAGACTCCCAGTATCCAAAATGGTGTCCTAAGCTTTTTTTTCCCATACAAAGAGCAAAGAGCATTATGGGTATTCTGTACATTTCAGGCACAGGGTATGTCATTTGGATATTAGATACCAACCCTAAGCAGTGCATCATGGGATTTCACAAAGGCACTGCACATTCTCTCTTGTTTTTTGTAGTCACATGACTACAAAATGGCTGCCAAAATAGTGCACTATAAAGTGAACAGTGAGCAGTTCTGGATGTAATGTTAGGATTGTGCACGTGTTACTATCTGAGAGTCAGATATTTCTCTAAAGACAGAAATATACATGTTGTAAAGTAAAGTAATACAGGAAGTGTTCATTATTAAATGGATCTATAACAGTGAGCCACCTGTATGGATTCGGGTTGATGGATGCTGAGGCGATGGTGAAGGAGGCCGAGATGTGGCGACAGGTTCCCACACAACATGTGTGTGACGAGAGCATCATTCACAAACCTAGGTAATGTTACATGTCATGTCATTTTGAAAATATTCCTCATTAATAATGATTAACTGTTGACTGACCTCAGTTATTCTCTTACTCTCTTAATCTCCCAGAGTGATTAGTCCGGACCGGGTGTGGCAGTTGGTGCACAAGTCTTTAGGTTGCTCTGGCCAGCCTGGCAGGCATGTGACCTATCTGGAACATGTAATCCTACGCATCACCATCACACACCCACACCGTGGAGACCTTTCCATAACCTTAACCTCTCCCTCAGGGACCAAATCTCAGCTCCTTGCCATCCGGTAAGAGCCGGCTGTTATCTTTCAAAGCTTTTTTTTTTTAAATTACAGAAATAATGACTGTAATACCTCCTCAAAATGATCTGATAACCCTACAATTTCCAGCGCATAGAACTAACTTGTATTAATGCACTCGTTCGAATGTGTTAAAATTTCTATAGTAACAACTTACACGGGGAATTTCATGGAGGATGCTTCCCATAAACAAATAATATGTGTTGGTGTTTTTGCGCAGACCCAATGACCACTCCACTGACGCCTTTACGAAGTGGGAGTTCATGACCACACACTGCTGGGGTGAGAGAGCAGCTGGAGACTGGATCCTAGAAATCAGCGACACTCCATCCCTGAGGAGGAACGCCCGAGTACACGGTGCTCAAAATCAGTTTGCAATATTACACCAATAGAAAAACATATTGTCAAGAACTTGGGTGGCTGATGCTGTTAGAGCTGTTAGCCATAATCGTGTAAAGAAAAAGTTTTAAAAAGTTTAAAAAATTAGTTTTTTTTCCCTTCATGGTGTCTAGGGAAACTTGTAGAATGCAGTCTGGTGCTTTATGGCACCTCTGGGCATCCATACAAACGGCATGAACAGCCCCGGTCAGCTGAGATGTCCAGCGATGATGATACTGAAGAATATAATAGTGCGTTTTGTTCTTTGTTCAACTGAATCATTAACTTTAATGAGATAGAGCTGTAAATATTTCATTTCTGTCTTATCTGTCCTCCTCTCTATTTGCAAAAGGCTCTTGTGATCCAGAATGCAGTGAGGACGGCTGTGAGGGACCGGCTCCACATCAGTGTATTTCCTGCTTGCACTATTACTTAAAATTCAAGAATGGCACCAGGTGTAACACTCATTTCATTCATATCACAGATTGCTCAAAAGTTACTCATTTGATCCTAAGACTGATGGTGAATATGATGGTGAATCTGATGATAAATCCCTGTGCAGGACGTGCATGTCCCAGTGTCCACAGGGCTTCTGGGGGGACAGAAAGCGGTGCAAGAAGTGCTACTCTACCTGCATGACGTGTACAGGAAGCCGTGGTGATCAGTGTTCCTCCTGTAAACCTGGCTACCATCTGGACCAGGAGACGAAGAGCTGTGTGACCGGCTGTGGAGACGGATATTACCTCGATCATGGCAAGTAGGCAGCGGAAAGAAGAGTGGCTGGAAAGAATAAGAAATTGTTGAACAACTGTGAATAATGGTGCATTTATATTGCTCTGGTTTTAAGCCACAGGCATGACCAAAGCAGGAAGATTAGCAATAAAAAGGAAATCCATTTCGAAATTTGAATTTGAATACAAATGCACAGCATTTTGTACGTTGCGAGTTTGTTAGCATGTTCATCATGTCTGTCTGTATCAGTTGCTAGCATGCTAGCTAACCTGACAACTTTAACAGGGTAAAAGACAAAAATAAATGATGTAGTAGTTGTATTGCCCAATCCAGCATTCAAACTGACTGTGCACATCTTTTTGGCTCCTGTTTTTATTGAGTAAATTATAGTCAGGAAATTGTATATAAAATCTCAAGCTAAAATCTCAGCGCATCCTCCATTGTGAATCTTGCACAGTGCAATCCAAAGGACCGCCCCTTCAGCAGTTAATGGAAAAGCAGTTGTGCTGCTGGTCAACAGATTCACATACAGTAATTTGAGTAATTTTTTGCAAAATTTAAGTAAAGTATTTGACATGAAACAAATTTCAGTAATCTTTTTCCAACTGATTCTTTAAGCTATTAATAATAATCTGTGTGTTTTGTGTGTATTCCTATCACAGAGGAGAATGTGTGTTGGAAATGCAGCGACAATTGTGGGAAATGTACGTCATTCAGTATCTGCACTGAATGCCCAGAAGGCACAAGGTAAAGAAATTTTCATAAGTTAATGATACTTTAATTTAGGATGAGAAATCTTTGTGGACTACACATGGGCAATCTTACTGTATGCTAGATTCAGTGTTAAATATCTTTTGTTATTTACTTTTTTCTCTTGCTCTTTCTCTTAGCCTGATGGGAAACAGATGCCAGAAGAGCTGTGAGACTGGAACCTTCTATCATGAACAGAGAGATTCCTGTGAACCATGTCACTCAGCCTGTGCCACCTGCTCAGGTAATGACTAATAGATACGCCTTTAACATTACAAGTTTGATATCCTTTTTAAAATAGCTGTGGTTCTACCTGTGGAGTTCCACAAGGTAGGACCACTGCTCTTATAACTGTACCTGCTACCTTTACCTAATATCGGGAAGGTGTTTTACCTTTCACAGCTATACTGAAAGTATACAGCTATATATTTTCATTCCTTCTGAATGTCCACAGTATCAACAGACTCATCAACTGTATGTCAGAAATTTCTACAGCTTTCTACACCTCAGTCAGGACAAAATAGAGATACTAATACTTGGTATTGCATTTAAGGGAAAACTGAAGGAAGAGTAATTATGCCGTTTTGCTTTGTTTATCAAATCAGAAGTATGAAGTAAGAATCCTTTGTGTAAGATTCCAAAATTCTGCTTTATCCCTCATTTAAATTATGCGACTATTATTTTATATATGTTTACTACAAGATTGTAAAGATCTTTCAGCTACAAATGGTACGACTGGTGCTCTATACATAAAGTACAACAAGCAGAGAGACAAGACACAAGTGTGTGAACTGCTTTACTGGGGCAAATCCCATAAAAATCAGGGATAGCCCATCATCAATGTCAAAGAAGGCAAAACTAGATTTAACTCTGAAGACATGAAAAAAGAGGCTCAGATATACAGTAGGTAGTCAATACATAAATGCATGGAAAGACTTCACAATGAGACATTGGCATGACAAACTTAACAGATCTAAACACGGAACAGGTGAACACAGATAGGTAGCAAACTACAGACGGGAAAGAGCAGACGTAGGACTAGAACAAAAACCGAAACAAACTCAAGCAAACTCGTTGCCATGGGATGTGTCACACGATGGAGTAAACGGCGACATAAAGTGTATCATTATTATTATTATTATTATTATTATTATTATTAGCAGTAGCAGTAGTAGTAGAAATAAACCAGCTAGTGTCAGGTGTGTGTGATTATGTTCAGCTGCAGGTTTAGAGTCGTGTACTCGCTGTGCTGATGGGTATGTGATGGAGGAATGGAAGTGTGTGTCCTCCTGCAGTCAGGGCTTTTATCCCGCACAAACCCCTTCTGACCTCACAGGACAAACTCAGGGCTATTGCAGGAGGTATGTGTGTGTGTGTGTGTGTGTGTGTGGGTCTTCGTGGCCGAGTCTGTGCATCTGATGTTTAGTCCCTGTTGTGTTCTAGCCTGAGATCTGTATCACTGCCATCAGCGTATTTAAAGTCATTTCCTAGTCTGCTTATGTTATGTTTACCTTCTGCTTCTGCAGCTCTCCTTGTTGTCTCCTAACCTTAAACTCTACTATTCTTCTGTTAATGCATTTATTTATCCTACCCTTTGTCTTGAGTCTCTCATTGTTATCCACACTACCAAACAGTGATCTGCTGTATGTGGCAATGTGTGTTGATGTGTGGCAATGTGTGTTGATGTGTGTTGCTCTACACAGGTGTGATGTGAGTTGTCTAGCCTGTATAGGGCCAGGCAAAAGGAACTGCAGTGAGTGTGTGGAAGGGCTCATGCTGCAGGATGGAGTGTGTGTGCTGACTCACAACTGCGCTGATGGTGAGTTGGTCATTTTAAATTAGCAAATGTTGTTATTTTACCAAAGGATTGATCATCAAGGGGTATATTTGTGTGTGTGTGTGTGTGTGTGTGTGTGTGTGTGTGTGTGTGTGTCCTTGTCCCAGGTGAGTACCAGGATGACCGTGGGAACTGTCATGCATGTGACAGCACTTGTCTTAAGTGCAAGGGGCCAAAAAATGAGGACTGCGTCTGGTGCGCATCCACCCGGTGAGGGTTTGTTTTTGGCATTCCTACTTTAGGTGTATCCTTCTCTCATGAAAGATGTTCTTCCTCGCTTGGAAATTGACACCATGTTTAAAACATACATCAGAATCATATAGCTACAATCTGTGATGTTGTTTTATCATATGCATACAGTATATTCTGTATAGATTTATTTTTAGCTTTTTCAAATTCACTATATAGAATAAAGTAACCCCGGTTGTTTCTGCTCTTGTTTTGTCTCAGTTTGTTGGACGAGGGCCAGTGTGTGGTGCGCTGCTCAGAGGGTAAATACCCATCCAGCGGACAGTGCCATGTGTGTGACCACACCTGTGCTCAGTGTGTGGATGCTGGTCCAGCCGACTGCACCAGCTGTGACAAAGGTGAGTGGCTACTACTGAAAAATGAAGAAAAAAAACTTTTGAATGCTCATTTCTGGCTTCAAATTTATAGTCTGACCACTTTAAGTTATAGCAACATGCACTAGCCCTATACGCCACACTGTCTGTGTCTGTATCTCTTCCAATGTACAATTTGCACAATCACTGGAAACAGACCATCCCTGAACTGCTGCTAAATGTGAATGTCTGTGTTGTTTAAACTTATAGACAGGTTTGGCCAGGACCGGTACCTGTACAGCGGGGAGTGTGTGACCGCGTGTCCTGTGGCTTATTTCCACACTTCAGTGAAGACATGTGAACCGTGTCCTGAGCACTGCAGTCTTTGCTCCTCTGCCACACACTGCCTAAAGTGCAACAGTTCCTACTACCTCAGCCAAGGAACATGCACGCCCCTTGAGTGTGGAGAGGGTCAGTCTGCTTACTTTGCATATTTATAACTATTAAGTTTATCATCATGTTATAGTGTGATGTGTGTATGTGTGTGTATGTAGGTGAGGTCGAGGACCCGGAGTATGATGACTGCATGGCCTGTGAAGAAGGATGCAAGAAGTGTGTGCTCTGTAAGTTCTGATCTCTGGTCCACAGTATTATTATTATTATTATTATTATTATCATTATTATTATTATTATTATAATTACTGTTTATTTCTCTGTGACTGACTGATTGACTGTTCTTTTGTGTTACAGATAATCCCAAACACTGTCTATCCTGCTCTGATGGCTATTACAAGTAAGAGCAACTTATTGGGATTCATAGTGGGATATAGCTTCATTAGTAACAACTTATACATAACCAGATTTTTAAAAATGTTAGTAATTGTTGATATTGTGAAGTCTTCTGTAAGGAGATATTTATTTACCATCCTTAGAAGGAGTCTCCAGTGTCAGAGCAGTAAAACTGTAAGTAAGTAAGCGGTAAAACTGTAACTTCAGGAGAGAAGACTTTCAGGCTTCGCAGTTTATCAGTAACATGACAATCTGTTTTTGTTTTGTTTTTTTGTCTTATTAACTTGGTTGGTGAGGGAACGATTGTTTATAGCTGTTATAGCAAATGATAACAGGAATCCATTTCATGGAGGTTCCACAACATTAAATGTGACTATAAACAGATAAAAAAGTATGACTTTGTTCTTTAATAAATTCAAACGTGTTAGTATTGATAAAATTGCGGTAGTATGAGAGGCATAAAACACTCAGGAAGTGCTGTTATAGGAACATAATCATAATCAACTTCAGGGTGGAAACAGTAGCTCTGCTTCAACACCATGTCTATTATTTTCGTATAATAGCAGGTTTTGTTGTGTTTTATTTCTTAAATAGCATAGCATTTGTATTAGCTGGCACTCAAATGTTGATTGTGTGTCTGTGTGTGGTGTAGGTATGAGGAGGGCTGCTATAAGAACTGTCCTGCTAAGACCTACACTGTGGAGGACACGATGACCTGCGTGGCCTGTGAACGTGACTGTGTCAGCTGTGAGGAAGATGAGTGCCACTGGTGCGAGGCGGACTTCTTTCTATCTGGTAAAGGCTCGTGATATACACAATCTCATAGAATTTAACTCCTTAATAATAAGTCTCAGCTATTATTTAGAGATCAATCAGATGTTATGCAGTAGAACAGTGACACTAATAGGAAAGGTATGTGGTAGTGGTGTAGCTAGGCATTCATTTCATGGAGAGATGATGAAATATTCATAAGTGTGATGAGCTTGTGTTTTTTTTTTCGTGGATGCCGGGCAGCAGTAGAAGTGGTGGTGATTTTCAGAATTGATCATTTAATTTTTTAAACGACGATCTACCATCAACCGATCCTGCCATATTTGTAATGTTAATACAAATTAGAATAAAGTTTAAATGCTAATTATTCAAATAGCATGCTAGTATTAAGGGAGAAAAGGATACTTTATCAGATCTTTTATCATATCTTCACTTCTTTTTCTCCTCCTGCAGTAAACCTCGACTGTCACCTCAATATCCCTGAGCTCATGGATGCATTCATTTAATATCTGGGGCAGTTAAATATAGTGTGTAGTGCAGTTACTGCACTATATATATATAATATATATATATATATATATATATATATATATATATATATATATATATATATATATATATAGATATCACATGCAGCCAGGGAATTGTTCAGTTGGTTGCTCAGAGTTTGTCATTGTATCTCACACATGAAATCTAATAAATTTGGCATCCCATGGTATTTGCATGGGGTATCAGAAGACTAGCTGGAAACAGATCCTGTCAATCATCCTGTAGCAGCGAGATGTGTGGGAAATGGGATTTCTCATTATCTAAAAGAGCTAAAAGATAGCTAAAATAACTATGGTGTCTCTTTTTCCAACCACCATAATTCAGAGCTACAGTAATGTTGCTGAAGTTGATGGTTACTTTGTCGTTTCCTGCAGATGGAAAGTGTGTGCGTGAGTGTCCAGAAGGATTTTATGGTGACGAAGACACTCAGGAGTGTGAGGAGTGTTATACAGGCTGCAAGACCTGCACTGGACCCGAGGAGGACGAGTGTGTTAGATGCCATGAAGGCCTGGTAATGGTGAACGGAGAGTGTGAAGCAGAGCAAGAGACGTGTCCTGATAAAACCTACCTCACTGGTGAGCCACATACACTATCTTACCACATGATCTTTAAAAGGCCAGAGCCGGTAACTAATGTAAAAAAAATGGTCAAAGTGATATTTGTCATACAGTTAAAAGTACAGTATAAGAAAATAAGAACAGTAACTGGGGCACCATAAAGAATCTAAGAAGTTATTTTCCAGATCACAGATTTTCCAGGCAGTATACCTGAACTAACAGCTATATAGTTTTTTGTGTGAATTTTCTCATTTTTCTGTCATTCAGATGAAGGAGAATGTGAGGCATGCCATCCCTCATGTGAGGTGTGCTGGGGTCGTCTAAAGAATCAGTGCACCACCTGCATCACAGGTCTGATGTTTCTCTTTCAATGATTTTAACATCTCTCCATGCCGTCTCTGAAGTTTATCTTTGAATGATTTTAACATGTCTCCATGCTATTCCTCTACTAAATACATTGTGCCTTAAAGGAATCCTCTGGCATTTTAATATCGAATCTCAGTCTACTGAGTTCCACACACCAGAATTTTGACACATTTCCATCTACAGAGAAATGAATGAAACTCTGAGCGCCAATACACATTTGAAATGTTGTGGAACATCTGTGAGACAAGTTAGTTCCTGATATCACTTACATTAAAGCCGCTATAAACAGTCATTCCTTCACCAGCCTCTATTTTTCTCGTTTGAACTAAATAAGACCAAAAAAAAAACACATTTTGTCATGTTACAGAGAAACCAGAAAAACACTATGGGAAAGATTTTCCCATAGTGGAAAATTTACTGACAATTACAAAGCACTGATACAGGAGACTCCTTTCATAAATGTTAAATAAGTGTCTCCCTAGCATAGACATATCGAGTTGTTACTGCGCAAGTTGTTACTATAGAAACAATAACTTATTAGAATGACAGCATTAATGAGAGCACCTGTGATTTGCCCTGTGACCAATCAGATCCAAGAATTCAGCAGTGTTGTTCAATAAGTCTAACTTTCCAGCACTGAAGCAATACAGTAAAATTAAAAAAAAAAAAATAGTTCCAGTTATTTCTGCTTTCCCAATGGTTTTATGAAAAACGTAGAGAACTGTAATAAAATTCTTGACTGTGGTGATCAGATAAACTAGATAGACAATGACAAAGACCCGGAAAAATCCTGGAGTATTCCTTTAATGACTACAAGATGCTTCTCAATCTTGTTTGAATTTAATTTAGTCATAACTAATTTCCCACATGCTAGCTAGCTCTAATTAAGCATACAGACACCTCAGTTGGTCAGTGGAAGACCGTCATTCCCATCTAAGCAGGAAAATTATGCTCTGTCAGACACTCAGCCAAGATTCAAAGCCACAATCTTCTAAAAAAATATAGCACTTAGACACTACTTAAGAGATCCACTGCTCCTCAGACTGGTCTATTTTGCAATGTTTCAGGATTTTGAGCTCAGTTGTATGTGTGTGTGTGTGTGTGTGTGTGTGTGTGTGTGTGTTTTAGGACGGTATATGAGTACTGAACAGCAGTGTGTGACGCGTTGTCCAGCTGGAAGCTTTGGCAGTAAGGAGAGCTGGCAGTGTGAGGCATGTCCTCAGGGTTGCGCCCAGTGCCAAGATAAGCAACACTGCACTCGCTGCTTGTCTACTCGAAAGAGCACCCTTTACCTGCAGAATGGACAGTGTGTGCACCAGTGCTCCAGGTTAAAAGCAGATTTTCATTTGACATTTGAAACTGTATGTGAGAGAATGGACATACACACAGTTTTGTACTTTGGAATCAGACTCCCTACAATAGATTTAGGTTCCTCTGGCCTACCGCTTGTATCACCACTATTATATATGGATGTTAATTTTGATGTATAAATCCATTCTCTGATAAATGCATATTTGTAAATCAATTGTGTGTGTGTGTGTGGTTTGTTTTACAGAGGCTTTTACCCAGCAGGAGTGTTGTGTAAGGGCTGTGCACCAGGTTGTGCATCGTGTGAGCAAAGTGCCACAAACTGTCTCAGCTGTCAGCAGCCGTTAGTGCTTCACAAACACCAATGCGTGAAAGAGTGTCCCCGTGCACACACACTCCAGGGCGGTGAGTGTATGCCCTGCCCAGAGGGGTGTCTCCAGTGCACTGAGGATGGCCAGTGTACAAGTAAGCAAAAGATACACATTTCTACAATGCTACATTTCTGTTGTTCAGCTGTGAGTTCTTGTCTGGATATGTACAATGGTACTATTAATAGTGGTAATAATTAATGGTAATAGTTCTAGCACACTATGTACACTTACATGCGTTCTTCCTTTCCTTTAAATCTGATGAGGGAGGTGATAACGCAAGTGCTAACAAGAACTAACTTGTTTTGTGAACATTCCACAGCAATGCACATACACATAGCAGATAAAAAGTACAATGTGTCATTCTTTATTAAATATAAAATATGTAATCATTTATACCGTATAATCATTGGCAAATTACAGTGGTATAAGAGGAATAAAACACTTCAGGACATTAAAAAAATAATCACCTCTGGGCTGGTAACACTAACTCCGCTTGATGGTAGGCCGCATCAGACCACCCCGTCTTTGATTATTTTCCTAAAACAACACGTCCCGAAGTGTTTCATTCCTTACTTAATGCCTGAAAAATATGTGTCAGGTTTACATACACGTAATGTTATTTAACATCCCATTACTGGTACACTTAATTATAATTAGAGCATATAAATACATATTCACATACACACACACACCTGAAGAGAGGTTTCTCTTTTTTCTCACCACCTCCAGAGTGCGAAGAGAACTTTCTGCATGAGGCAGGGTGTGTGTCTGCATGTCCTGGAGGGTTTTATGAGGATATGGAGGAAGGTGTGTGTGCACGTTGTCACTCAGACTGTGAGCTCTGTCATGGGCCGGGCTTTGACGACTGTGACTCCTGCTCCGATCCTGACAGCACCCTGCACAGCGGGACATGTGTGTCAGCCTGTCCCTCACAAACCTACAGAGACAGCAGGTCTGGGGAGTGTATGGGTGAGTATAAACACACACACAAACACACACACACACACACACAAAGAAGCAGTAACTATATTGTCCTAATTAAAAATAATATGCTTGTAAAATATCGTTTACTGACAGCATAATATGCTATAAAGTACATTAGGAATAAAATACTAACGTCATGAGGAGTGTTGTTATAGGAAAATAATTAACGACAGGTGGAGTAACGTAGCCTGACATGAAGTGGAGTTACCGTTACACCCCGAAGTTGAATATTTTCCAATAACAGCTCATCCTAAAGTGTTTTATTCCTCTTATACCACAGCAATCTGTCAAAGAGTAAATATTTTTATTTATTAAAGAACAGCTATTCATATTTTTTATCCAGTTATAGTTACATTCAATGTTGAAACATCTACGAAAAACAAGTTTATTCCTTTTGTCAATTAACAACTCTAAAGATTTGTTCTCTTACCAGCCTTTCATGTTATCGTGAAATTGCATAGACGCCTCTATCCAGAAGACTTTCCTGTGTCGGAAAACTTACAGCTTTACCTCTGAAACTGGAGACTCCTTCCAAAAATGCTAAATAAATTTCTTCTTACAGAAAGCTTCACCAAAAACTTCATGAGATCAACAATTAAATTACAAGTCCCTATGTAGAAAGAGTGCATTAATATAAACCTTGCAGCTGGAACTAGTGTCAACACCTTCTGACCAATCAGAATCAAGTATTCAACAGCGCTGTGGTATAAGTACATTTATTTAAAGCCCTTTTCTTATAATTACCAACAAAAGGCACATTTACTCAAAGTTTTGTAAATGCATGTATCATATTGATTTATTATTGACCATCTTTGAAATATAATTGGTATCCATTACTTTTATTGTTTCTGGTGTTGTCCAGTGTGTCACAGCACCTGCCGGACCTGCTCAGGTCCACTGGACACGGACTGCACCAGCTGCTCAGAGGGCCTGAGAACGGACATGCATGGACGCTGTGCCACGCCCACCAGCTGCCCCTCACACCACTACAGCGACCGCGACGGCACATGCCACCTGTGTCACAAACACTGCCATCAGTGCTCCGGGCCGGACCACAGCCAGTGCCTCAGCTGCTACCCGAACCACTACCTGCTGAGTGAGTCAGAGTGTAAAAAATACAACACAGCTTTATGTTACACTTTTGTCATTTGAAATGGTTAGTAAATCTCATGTTTGGTCAGCGATAGGTCAATATTTCATTCAACAAACTCCAACCTAATAGTTCTTTGTCTTTAGAAGAGTATCATTTTTGGAGCAGGAACCTAAGCTTCTGAGTTCCTAGCTGAAAATGTTCCTGCATTGAATTGTTATTCACACTGTCATGTTCCTTTAATGTGGACGCACTGATCAGAACTGTCATTCCTTCCCTCTGCTGACAGACAACTTGTGTTGTGTATCTGCAGACGGTTCCTGCGTGAACGAGTGTCCCACAGGTTTCTTTGGTGGAGAGACCCAAAGATGTGAGCCATGCCATCCTAACTGTGTGAGCTGCACAGGGCGCCACAGCCATGAGTGCCTGAGCTGCAGAGCTCATCTGTATCGAGAGGGCAAGGAGTGTGTGGAGACCTGCAGGCCTGGGTAAACACACTCGTGCACGCACACGCGCACACACACACACACACATACACGCACGGAGCATATTTTATGGCATGTATTTTTATGTATTTTACTGAATTAATATTTTGAAGATGAACATTACTTGGATAATTATTAGTTAATGATTAAATATTTGTTGCAAAGTAGTAGATGCACACAAACCCACACACACTAACACACACGCCCACCTCCCTGTCTGTTGAAGTCACTATGCAGATGAAGAGTTGAGGGTGTGTGAGCAGTGTGAGCCAACCTGTGCAGAGTGTACACAAGCCGAGGGGTGTGTGAGCTGCAGAGAAGGGCTGCTGTTTGTAAGGAAGCAGGGCCGGTGTGTGTCCTCCTGTCCATCTCAACACTACCATGACAAAATCCACAGCACCTGTGAGCCCTGCCACGCCACCTGCAGGACATGCACAGGTACAGAGATGCCTCTTAGAGGATGAGTGATAAGTGGTGTACCTCAAGGATCTGGCTTTGGCTCTGTTATGTTGGTTGGCTGAAGTGTCTTTTTTTTTCATTTATACTCCATTTTCTCCCAATTTGGTCAATTGCCCGTTCCCACCCACTAGCTAGTTCTTCCCTATTACACGACAGCTACAAACCAAAGAGGGTGAAGGCTAACAATGCTTCCTCTGAGACACGTGCATTTTTCCTCTGAGCCAGCCAACTGCATTTTTTCAAATTGCTGCTCAGGCTGCATCACAAGGCAGCGCAGAACACTTGGAGGGCCACGCTATCTGCCCTCTTATACATACTATACATGAGCTCCCAGAAGCCCACAGTTGGCTAGTATCAGTCTTATTGACGGGGGAGGGAGAGTATGCCATCCCTCCCACCAAAAGTGCACAGCCAGGTTTGCTCACTCAGAGTCCCGACCACGATAGCTCTGGCATTGTCGGTATTCGAACTCGCAATTTTCAGAACATACAGCAAATACTTTTCAGTTGTGCAACTTGGGAACCCAGTCTC
Organism: Pangasius djambal; assembly: GCA_022985145.1. NCBI lineage: Eukaryota > Metazoa > Chordata > Actinopteri > Siluriformes > Pangasiidae > Pangasius > Pangasius djambal. Next base: position 4,196,200 of record CM041001.1, on the reverse strand, counting down.
ATTTTCCTGATGTTACACAAAGCAAACCTGCAAGATCGAGAGATTGCCAAAGTGAAGGCAAGATTTTGTTACCCCAAAATTCCTACCACAACTTGATGGTACCAGCAACAATAAGCAAAGCTTGATGATGATGACCTGTTGGGTCAAGAAAATGGCCAAGAAAATGGTTTGGTTAGAGGAAAGGCAAGCTCAGATTGTTGAGCTCTGAGGCTGAGGTGTTCTCTGGAGGGAAGGATAGGTAGCTCTTGGTATCATCAGCAAAACTGGGCTAAGTACAGTTCCTTAGGATATCCCCAAGCGTTTTCTGTAATGAATGATCAGAGTGGTTGTTTTGATCATTTCTGCTTGTAAAGAATTTTATCTTATATCTAATATTTGGCAGGTAAAGGGGTTAAGGACTGCAGCTCATGTCATCCAGGAGACTCACTCTCAGAGGGTACCTGTGATTCGCTCTGTGTCATGGGGGAGTACTACGTGTCTGAGGTACCAATTCAGAGATATAGTAGTTAATACTTTCAATGCTAACTCCGCGTACCTGCTATATTGTTGACAATTGACAAATTAAAGGAAAAGCCAACATAAAGCCACTTAAACAGGTGCCAGAACAGCAAAAGTCTCTGGAACTGTGCTGGAGGAATAAAAAAAAAAAAAACATACTTTCAAAAGATGTTCCCTCAGCTGGTGTTTTCATTATGGTGGTTTGAGATCTGGTTAGTGTGAAGACCATAGCATAAGATTTACCTGATTTTCATCCTCATCAAACCAATCAGTGAGCCCTTCTGCCTGGTGGATGTGGGCAGAGTCATCTTGGAAGAGACCACACCCATGAGGATGAGAAAGGTTTCATCATGGGATTAACGTGACAAGTCAGAATAACTGTACTGATTTACAGTGATGTTTCTCTTCAAGTGGACCCAACCTATGTGAGCAAACATAAATGCCCCCTACAGTATCACAGAACCACAATTCTTCCTTTAATTTGTCATCCATCTATATATACCAGTATAAAATGTGAAGTGCAGTGTACTTCCAGGAGCTTTGTTCCAGTGGAACTATGATTTTGTTTATGCAATTGTTTTTGCTGATTTATTCTTTTCCAGCTGGAGGAGGATTATAATTGTAAACCCTGTGACAAGTCATGTTTGGCGTGTCAGGGACCTGGTCCACACAACTGCAGTGTCTGCCATGCACAGTTCATCCTAGCCGCTGGTGGGCGCTGTCTGCCTTGCTGTAGGAACCAGGATGCAGGAGAGAAGGACACCACGATAGAGCAAGAGGAGTGCTGTAACTGTACACAGACCAGGGGTATATTAATTACTGCTAAAGCTAATCAATATTAAATCATGTCCCACATAAGATATCTACAGAATTAGAAATGTTATCGTTGTAACTTTGGAGAAAGAAAATCAAGAGAAGAGGGCCTACTTGTGCTACAGTTAAAGTTGGAAGTCACAACATATACTAGTGAACGTCTTAAAAATATAGCCAGGTTTTTCTATTTAGTTGTATCATTTATTTTTTGACATATCATTAATTCTCCTTGTATTTGTTCACTAACAAGATGGTACTTTTTCCTATCACTTTGTGCTCCATGTTTATTTTTCTTGCTCACCCGCCTAGCTGTTACCCGATTTGCTCGAATGTAAAAAAAATGTTCTGGATGTCATCTGATGTTGAGAAACAAGCGACAAGTGTGAAAGTTTGCTAGTAGGATCCTTTTCTCTAGTGTAGTACCCTATTTAGTCACTGAGCCTCTTTACCTACAGCCAGACTGTTTTCTTTCCTTCAAGGTGAATGTGTCCTCAGCACAAACTTTGCCTTCCGCAACCATGAGGTACTGGAGCACCAAGGCAACATGTTCATCTTCATCACCACCTCCATCCTGCTGCTGCTGGGTCTCGGCGCCGTAGTCGTGTTCATCGCACGCTCCTTCTCCAAACAGCCGACCCCTGAAACCGCTGTTGCTCGTGGTTATGAAAAACTAGGCAACAGTGGTGGACGGGACATTTTCCGCGGAGGTACGACATCATCCTCATCGACGTCATCCAGGCACGCAGGAGGGTCCGGGTCTGGTTACGGGTATTTACACGAGGAGCAGCTGGTGGACCTGCGTGATGGGCGGACGAGTCAGAACGACGATGACGAGGATGATGAGGATGAAGATATCGTGTACATGGGGCAGGATGGTACGGTGTACCGCAAGTTCCGCTACGGGCAGCTGGGCGAGGACCAGGACGATCAGCTGGAATATGACGACGAGAGCTATAATTTCAAATAATCAGTAGCACAAGAGAAATAAAATGCTACAGGAGATGGATCAATGTCCAAGCTGTATAACAGAGACAATAAAACAAGTTACTGTGGATTTTCTGAGTAGTGGTTGGCTGTGTAGCTTAAAATGATTTAATGAGATAATGTATTTTTGTGTCTAAACACATTTACCTAAATCAGGTAACCATGGGTTTGTACAGTTTACTAGCAATTTGGCAAAAGGTACCATTTAATTAACTCTCAGTAATCTGTAATGTACTGCGTTCAGTTTACATTTGACTGAAAAATATCCAACTTTACCTCTTGTACTGTTTGTTTTCTGGCAACCATGTGAACAGAACCATAAACCTTTTAAATGTTTAAATGTGTTATTTTGGATCATGGATGTATATGGTGATTAAGTTGCCATTTCCTTGGTAGGTCTTTTGCCTTGGTTTGCTGTCATGGTTTTTGTTGTGAATGTGTTGTTGTGGTCATATCCTCAGTTTAATAAAAATGTAATGTCTTGTTGAAATAAAACATAAGAACAGACCAAAAAGGAACAAATAAGACGTACATTCTACAGACAAATAAGCCCAAAGACAAATAAATGTAATTTATAGCAACAAAATATCGTGTTAGAGTTCATTACTCTTAATTTCCCTTCATCATCACAAGCAACAGAACCACAAAGAGTACTATATTGGTTCCAAAGTTTGCATCCCCCCTTGTTAAACTGCTATATTGTCTCATAGCTGGTATTATTTGCCTTTGCCTTTATAACCTCTACCTCTTTTATATTTTCTGAACAGCTTTTCAGTTCTCTCGTTTGTACTATTTGGATAGACCACACCCTAATTTATTTATCCTGACATATCTACCAGATGTAATACTGCCTTTTACAAACCAGGATCATGCCAAAACATTGGGTTTGTCTTCTTAAAAAAACAAACAAACAAACAAACAAACAAACAAATAATAATAAATTTATATAAATTTAAATTTATATAAATAACAAATTCTTTATTTATCTATTTGTTTGTTTATTCAAATGATTGTTTTTATTATTATTTATTAAATACATTTATTTTTCTTTTATTATTACTAGTAGAACTAGGAGTAGTATTTATTTATTTATTTATTTATTTATTTATATTTTTACCTAATATTTTGGATCATGTACTTGTCGCAAGATAACCCCACATTTATTTATAGAATTTCTTGGAATTATTTTTATTTGTAGATAGACATTAGGTACATTTTTGCTTTTTTTCCCTTTTAAATACCATGAGGGGTGCAAACTTTGAAATACTGAATTATATGACCATCAGAATGGATTTGAAAAATATTACAAAACAAAATAATAAAACAAAAATCCACTCCATAATAAGTTTAGAGGTAAATTTATTGATGTAGTCTGCATTATTTTACAAGGCCTCTGGGTCTATCCAATGTATTTTTTTAGCTTTATTCCAAGTGACCACATTTTTAATATATTAACAACTATGAGACATGCAGTGACATGCCTACACCCACACACACATACACACACCACGAAGATGTGGATATTGTGCTTTGCAGTTGTATTGTCTTTCGCCCGCCTATGAGGTCATTTCCTGTTTATAGCAACCTGAGAGACCTAATGGCACACAAATGCAGAACCCGAAACACAATCACACCTACAAACAACTCACACACATTCACACTCATGTACAACGAGGTGTTCATACAGTATGTAGACACAGGAGCTACATCAATAGACGTGTTAGGAATCTGAATCTGCATGCTGTCTGTATTTACTCAGCTAATTAGATTGTTGTATATATTCCACATGGCAAACACTGCGACTGAACATACACAGAGACACTGAGGTTTTCAAAACTCACTTTTGAGTTTTGGCTGTTGTTTTTTGTTTTTTTTTTAAGATTAAACCACTACAGGCATAAAACAAGATTACAGGGGTGGGCAAATCTGTAACCCGGACATCCAGGACAAGCAGATTTCATATCCAGATTATTCATTTTTCATTTGTAGTTCCTCATCAAACAAGTAGGTTGAACAAGCAGCAAAAGAAAAAAAAAACATCCTTATTGACTTTGGCAAAACAAAAGTTTTCATTTGGTGTGTGTGTGTGTGTGTGTGTGTGTGTGTGTTTAAACTATAGCGCAAGCTACTTATTCTGAATCCCACCAACCTGCTGCACTACACACATCAGCCATCACACCATCTAGCTGAAGGTAGAACATTTTTCTTTTTTTTTGCTAGGCACATTAATTAGCATACACTGACGACTTTTTTTCAGAATCAGAAACACTGTTATAACCCAGCAAAATAAAGTGCAGTGCAAAGCCTTTGTATAACTCGTGCTGACAAAACACAGTTAAGCATATTGAGAGGAAACAAAAACACTAGCCAGATTCCATAAATATTTTTACCTGCACAGCAAGGACATCGCATACCTGAAACCTTGTCCAACAACTTGCTGAGTTTTTGTCAGTGGCAAAAACACAACATTGAAAACATTGTTAGAAGAGGATTATCATCAAACACTCATTTGTTTCCCTTTTAGGGCCAAAACAAACACTACATATCTACATGAACGAAAATGACAACACCCATCCAAATCTTTACTAACGCACATTCCTGTTTATATACCCATCGTGTTCTCTTACGTTACTGTGGCGGTTATAATCTTTTACTGGATCATGAAAGTACAGACATTACCAGAATAGCTGGAAAGCCAGATTTCAGCTATGGACATCCATTCCATCCATCCATTCATCTTCCACTTATCCTACACAGGATCGCGGGGGAGCCTGGAGCCTACCCCAGGGAACACCCTGGACAGGGTGCCAACCCATCACAGGGCACAATCACACACCCGCTCACACACTACAGACAATTTGGAAATGCCAATCAGCCTACAACACATGTCTTTGGACTAGAGAGAAACCGGAGTACCCAGAGGAAACCCCCAAAGCATGGGGAGAACATGCAAGCTCTGCACACCCAGGGTAGATGCAGGACTCGAACCCCCAACCCCGGAGGTGCGAGGCAGTATGGACAGCCTTTCATCTTTTTACAAGAAGTCCCGAAGTTGTTTCCATGTTCTCTTGACGATTTCTTTGTCAGAACTTGCAATTTCTTGTCAGGCATTTTAAATTCAATTGGAGTGCAGAGCCGACGACGTATCATATGCATGTTTATCACGAAAGCTGGGCTCAGTAGTACAGACATGGACATCCTTTTCAGGGTGCGGACAAATCTGTCCCGAAGTTGTTTCCATTTTCTCTTGATGGTTTCTTTGTCAGAACTCGCAATTTCTTGTCAGGCATTTTCAATTTGCTTTTCAATCAGAATTTTTTTTAAAAATTCATATTTAAATTTTCATATTTAGGTCTATATGAACTAAAAAGAGAGACTCAAACTGCTGGTCTGCCATGACAGTTGACAGGTAGAAACTAGCCTCTACTATTAACTGATTATAGTGCCCCGTTGCTGCAATGCTCAGAACGCAGCTTGAGCTTGCATTGCAAAGCGTATGTGTTCGTGTAGATTAACAAGATATGTTTCTGCCCTTATTCCGTTTTACTACACTTAGCTATAACTAAGTTACTTAACTAATTAGCTTGCCATACATTTTAGCTAACATTTTTTTAGCCTAGCCAGTTAGATTTCTGGATAAACTTTTCTGAAAACATAAGACTGGGCAGGTCACTAGGACTTACTTGTCTGGTGTCTGGTCTGCTAGCTAATAAGTGTAAGATTTGTCCACCCCTGAGGTTAGAAATAAAAGTTTGCTGGTTTGCACTTGGCTTAACAAGTGCTGATGTGTAACCTCATGGCATTCATAATTATCTTTTTTGCAGTTCATATCATCAATTTCTACAGAGAGGTAAAAGACTATTTAAGCACGTATGCTTAAAAATAAATCCAATGGAGATCTTCATGATTTCAAAGCAAAACTGAATGAAGGTTCCGAAGATGAGGTGTTGTTCTTAACCTATGAAGGCTACATGATTATGTTGTGTATGTATGGAGTGAGATGTCCAACATGATATTATTGCTTCTCATGCATATCTAAAAGAAAAGAAAAGGAAGGCATATTGCGAGAAGCTGTAAAGATAAAAGTGATTGCTGAAATCTATAGTCTGTCTGAGAGATGATGCATGGCTGTAACTGGACTATGCTGGAAACCAATTCATGAGAACAGTAGTACTTGCTAATGAGCTTTCTAATGAGCTGATGTGTGCGAGGAAGTGTGTTTGGGCAGTGGATATTGAGTGTGTAGAATACAGCTTTCAAATATTCCCATTATCTCCTCTTATACACACACTGGCCATGCCTTCCTTCATTGCTTCATTGGTTTAGGAGCTGCTTGCACTGGGTTGAGCTCTGCAAAAAATAAAAATGAAATATAGATAGAGACATGTACAAGCATAGCGGGAACAAAAAAAAAAAGGTCTTCAGTAAAACAGTCAGAAATCTCACGTAGGTTGTGGTACATCAGGTCCCTGGAGAAAGCTGTTGATTCTACAAAGGAGGAATTTTTAACAGGAGTTACTTCTTTTTATAATTGCCATTGTTTGGTGAAAAAAAAAGTGTTAGTTTCTGTTGGTTTTATAAATCTGAATCAAATCACAAGTTGTCCACTAAGTGGAAATTAAGTCCAAAGTCTACTTTTGAGTACCAAAGTTTGACTCTAGGGGTGTTTTCACACCTGTTAGTACATTTGATGAGTCTAAATCAGACTGAATTTGAAACTTTTCGTTTGTTTTGGTATTTGGTTTGGTTTCACACTACATATACTAAACAAGCCAACAAAAAAAGAAGAAGCTTCTATACAAAAGGAGCATGCATAGTGAAAACTCAAACTTTCATGTATTGGTAAGATACACAAGGTAAAAGGTTAAAAAAAAAAAGCTTTGCATGGAAAATAAATGTTAAATAAATTATTAACTACATATAAATAGATAGCTTAAAACATTTTGCCAAAATTGTCTGTAGAAACTAGCCTCTACCATTAACTGACTATAGCACCCCTTTGCGTAGCTCAAAGCGCACGCATTCTTGTAGATAAGTAGGGTATGTTTCTGCCCTTATTCTGTATTAGTACATTAACTAACTAGCTTTCAATATGTTTTAACATTTTGTTAGCTAACATTTGTTAGCCTGTTTGTTAGCCTAACGGAATCTGCCGGATCACTGGAACTTACTTGTCTGGTGTCTGGTCTGCTAGCTAATAAATTTATGATTTGTCTACCCCTGAAGTTAGAAATAAAAGTTTGCTTATTTCAGAGTAGAGCTTCATGATTTCAGATGGAAATGGAAATTATCATATATTGACTCCAGCATTTTTTTGTTGTTGTTTTGTCAGTCCAAATATCCAAAATGCATAACATTTCTGTGAATACTGCAATGTGTTTAGCAGTTTGCATCTACCAAAAATCACCCAGAAAACCTCGATACCCAAAATACATGGCATGTTTGGTTCATGAACAAGGCTGGAGAGCAGATAAAACCAGACTGAGGGCATGAGTGCAACTGTTGGGCTTGGACCTTCTTAAACAAACCGCACTGAGGATGGAAAACACACTGCTCTAGACTAAAGACTAAACATTTCATCCTTGGGGTGTTTTCATAACTTGAGACCAGTATAAAGAATGTTATTAAATTGACATATCAGCTTTTAATAGTAATATCTATATGACAAAACCTGGTATGTTAATTGTTAGCAATGTAGTAAATAGGTCCAAGTTGAATTATAGGTCAGTATACTGGAAATTAAAATAAAAATTAACGAAGAAATTTACTATAATGTGTTCAGGCTCAAATAATTCTACAGATAAAACTGTAGTAAACTTATACACATACTGTATACTTACATCATAGATCATAGATTATCCACAACTATACTGCATTTGCTAAAGTCATGTATACTGGACTGCACCCTGAAAGAGCTTTAAGTTTTAACCTGAATGAAATGAAAGTTTATTTCTTTGTTTAATTCAATTAATCGTATTGCATCAAATGTTAAAATAATCTGGATTGCATTTAAGGCATCTTTTAATCCTCTTGTCTCTACTTTAATCCTGCTGTGTCCTTACTTAAACCAATAAGTAAAATTTCAATGAGGAATAAATGTTTATTTTGCAGTTGAGTTGGCTTAAGTTTAGGAAATCTATAAGAAGAACTGAATAGTTTTGTAAATGAACAGCTTTATGGTATCAAAAAGGAAGAAAAAAAAGTATAGATCAAGGGTAACATTGCTGATTAATTGTTTAGACGTTGAATATGTCATGGTGGACAATTAGAATTAATCCTAGATCAAGGAATTAATCAGAGGTTAACATTTAAATTGTCGATTTGTTAAGCCATGTTTTAAACGAAGTGGTGCAACGTAACTCAAATTAAACTCAAACATAGCAAGCGCTTGATTAGTTGTAAGCTGAAGTGCAACGGATCCTTGACACTGATACTCACTTTGAGTTCTCTGCTGCTTCCTGTAGCTCCTCATCGAGTCTGTGGTGGAGAAAAAAAGAAGAGAAAAGAAAAGAAATGGGTTCGAAATCAGTGGTTCTCAACCGATCTTGCTTCAGGACCTACAAAAGTAACTCAGCTGTCGAACCCTTCTCATTTATTTCAGCATTGCACGACATCCTTATCCACTTACGACACGAGACAGATGAATGCGCACCAACAACCAAAGAGCCATTTGAATATATAACATTAAATCTGGACCCATATCCCCAATAATATTGCAACATGACTATTTAAATGTCATTCTTAGACATTAAAAACAATCAGAAAAATATATCATTGAGCTTATTTATACCTCAGTCTACTTAATTATTACTGGTTTGTCTCCCTGTCTCACTCAGACTTTTGTTTAAAATCTTGCCACACAAAGTAAATTCTGGGTTTTACCCTTGATGTAGGAAAATCATACAGTACTGTGCAAAAGTCTTATGCACCCTGTTTTACTAGTACACATTTTGCTATAGATGTTTCTTTTATAACATCGGTACAAAAACATCTTATATTTCCAAACATTACTTTTTCCAACAAAAAAAAAATGCTACAGAAAGATTTTGTGTGTCAGTAAAGAAAGCAGCACATTATGTAACAGCCCACTTTTCAGACAGAAAACATAATGAAGGCTGCTGGGTTTTGTTGCAAAAATAGAAGTGAGTGTGACAGTCAAAGTCTCCAGAAGAACTGTGGCAGTGTCTCCAAAATACTCAGTGAAAAAGAATTTCCTTATAAAACTGCGTAGATTGAGAGGACTAATGTTTTTTTTTTTTTAAAAGCAGAGTTGTCGCAGCAAATATTTACTTTGCTTACTGTTTACTGATCTTTATAGTAGTCTTTTAAATGTAGAAACATTTAATTTCATTATTTTTAAAGCCATCCTTGCTTTGCCATCCTTGCTGTGTGTGTGTGTGTGTGTGTGTGTGTGTGTGTGTGTGTGTGTGTGTGTATATATATATATATATATATATATATATATATAAATAAACAAGCTGCATTTTTGTCTTAGATAGATAGAAAAAGAGAGGCTTGTGAGGGAACAACTGTTAAAAGATATATCCACGACACTAAATGTAACTATAAACAGATAAAAAAAAAAAAGTATGCATTTTATTATTTAATGAATACAAACTCTAATAATTGGCAAATTGGTGTGCTATAAGAGGAATCAAACACTTTGCAGCATACTGGCATGTAAGGAATAACACAACAGACCATGCTGTTATACAAAAATAGTGCACATCATGGTGGTGTGATGTGACCCAATATGAAGTGTCTAACAGCAGGGACAGAAGTGTGTTACTCCGCATGGGGATTTGCCAACAATTACAATTTTATTAATCTATTAATAAATGACTCATCACACTCTTAACAGTTTATAGTTACTTTTAATGTTGTGGAATGTCCACGAGACAAGTTAGTTCCTGCTTTCGCTTATGCTATAGCAATGATAAACAATCACTCCTTCACCAGCATCTCCTTTTCTCTCTAGAAATTAATTAGACCAAAAAACGTAGCTTGTCATTTTACCGAGAAAGCATGAAAACCTTTTCTTCCCAAAACTCAAGATGAGGGAAGACAAGGTCAGAGACAAGAGTGTGGCTGAGATAAAAAAAAAATAAAAATTTAAAAAAAAAAAGCCGCCATTCATTAGCACTTGTTTCGGCACATTAGTGTCCGTTACCATGGAAACCAGATTGTCAGGGCCTTCAGTGATTCTCAGGAACACACTGACACCTCAACATAGCCTTCAACACATTACACTGCTTCTGCTTAAGTAGAGAGAGTCTGAAGTGTACAGACGACATCCTGTCTATGGAAATCCACCAAACGAAAGAATTCACACTGACTGCCATACTGTCAAGTGCAAAATTTTGCACACTCTTAAGAGGAAGAAGACAAAGACATTTTCGTAGATCTTACTTCGTCATCATGTGCAAGGATGGTGCAATAGTGTATTTTGAGATCATGCGTATGCCCCCCTTTCAACCTCCAACCTCTTTTTTTGCATCCTCTGTGCAGCTTTTCGATCCTCTTGCCCACAGCCCACCCTCCCATCTCGACATGTTCTGAAGACAGAGAAGGTGCAGATAAAAATTTTTTAAATGTTGATTTTACCTTATATTTTAGATGTTTAGCTTATTGTAGGATACAACCACATTTCAAACCCACCACCACCTTGTTGATGTTTCTGTTCAAAAACCATGACGGATGTAAACCTTTACACCCAGCTGTACATGAACAAGTGCAAAAGACAAACCACTCTAAAATGAAATGAAAGAAAATAGAACAGCTACATCCCTGTATTAACCATTTGAACTGGAAGGTCCAGATTTAGATCATCCTTTAGATTCCTCACTGTCATAACTACACAGTTTCATTGTACTGAATAATTCATAGTATTTACTGAACAGTATGCTTTTAGACCAATTATAGCACAGCATGGTTCATTTCTCAAATCAGAAGGTGTGGAATAATTTTCTATAACAGCAGCTCTGACAGTAGTTAGAGTAGTAGTAGTACTACTACAGTAGTAGTAGAGCTGTAACTACTACATTAATGTGCTCATACGTGCTAATACGTTCATAAATGCTAATACGTTAGCGTTTCTATAGTAACAGCTCATACACAGGGTCTTGCACAGCAAACGCATTAAGACTAATAATAAAAAATGGATTTAAAAGTATGTTGTTACCTAATATAGAAAAGCAACTCTGTTAGGAGATGGTTATGCAACATTTATGGAAGGAGTCTCCAGTGTCAGCGCATTGTCAGTAGGTTTTCTGGCAAAGAGGAGTTTGTGCTTTCTGCTTTCCCAGTAACATGGGAATTAACTTCAAGAGAGAGAAATATACTGTATGCTTTATAGCTCTTTTGAAGTGAATGCTAAGGCACATTAGCAATAAAAACAAAACTATCTTGCTAATTTACCAAGCTAGCTTACAAAACATATGTAGCTAGATAATTTACCAAACTCAACTAGCTAGCTAGTTTATCCAGATAATTTTCAAAACCATTTTAATAAACTATCTAATTTAACAAAGCAATTTACAAACTTGATTAGCTAGCTAATTTAACTTTTAGTTGATGGCAAATTTTAAAGGCAGATATTATTACTAAGAAAAAAATAGAAAAAAGAAAGGATAGTAAGCGAAAGCTGCTATAATGTTATAAGTGATATCATGAACTAACTTGTTTTGCGGATGTTCCATTACTTTATATGTAACTATAAACAGTTAAAAAGTGTCATGTGTCATTCAGTAATAAATACAAAATTGTAATCGTTGGCAAATCGCTGTGGTATAAGAGGAATAAAACACTTAAAATAACAGTATTGCTTTTATAGGAAAATAATGCACTAGAACACCACCTTGGCGTGGATTATTTTCCTATAAGTGCATGGCCCGTTGTGTTATTTTTTACTAAGTGAATAATAAGCAGTGAGTTTAGCATTAAAATGTAATATTAACAACATAAACTCTCACTTACTTGATGATGCATTCAGGAATATGGACATATTCCATAGGGATGAGCTCTTCCAGCTCTGCTAAACTGTTCACATACTTAATCTTACTGCTGAACTTTGAACTGTAGGGAATACACACAAAAACAAAAATAAATGAATATAAATTATATTAAAAATGTTGTATCTTAATCTCTGGTTCCTATAAACGTGTTTTACCTAATAAAGGGTCTGGTGATGGCTAGGATAGTCCTGATAAACCAGGAAGGATGAACAATAATAAAGGATTTCAGGTTCTTTCGGAGCCTGAAAGCAGATTTTGAAGTCAGACAGTTTTTTTTTAAACCAAACATGCATATTTCTGCACTATAAATTAGCAGCTACCTCCTGTCGATCATCTGATAGCACCTCTTCAGCCAGCCGAGGCCAGGCGTCCTCCTGTGAGGAGTGGCCCCATTCAGGTAGACGATCATGTAGTCCTCTGCTACCATCAGCTCCAACGTGCTGATCACATACCTGACCAATAGAAACAGCACGATTTTACAGCAAAGTGCTACAGAAAAGACAATTAAAGTAAATGAATATGGATTATTGATACACGAATGAGAACTCACAGAAAGAGGTTCTCCATTATTTCATGGTAGTCCTCACTATCGCTGTCCGGAAGGAAGCAAGCAGCAAACACAATAATGGCATTCGCACCATTTCCGTAGTAGCCTTGTAGAGAAGAGAGACCACTTTTACAAAAGATGCTCTCGTACATAAAAATGAATTATATTTGCAGTCTCCAGCTGAATCCTCATGACAGAAAGTGTCTCTGCACCATTGTACACCAAGGTTTCTGCAGGGATGGGGAATGTACTTAAGTAAAAGTATATCAAAACCTTATTCAGAAGGAGGCAAAAAGATTTTTTAAAAAGTGCCTAGGCCTACATTTAAACATACTCAGGTATTCAAGAGTAAAACGTATTTTTAACTGATGAAAAGTTGACCACAAGTTCATCATGCTTGACCTTGAATAGCTAGATCACTAAGTAATCAATCATAAGAGAAATTTTCTGCTAGCTCAGACAAACCTAAAATTTGGCTTGCTGGTTCGATAATACTTTATAGCCCTTTTGGAATGAAAATTCCAAATTGGCAACAAAAACAAAACTAGTTATACAATTTGACAAAATAATTTAGTAAATTTATCTAGCTAGCTAATTTAACAAACTAAGTTAAAAAGCTTAACCTGCGAGCTCACTTAACCAGATAATTTACAAAATTTTACTATCTAGCTAATTTACGAGGCTAATTTACAAAACTTAACTAGCTAGTTAATTTAATAAATTACTTTACAAAATGTAACTACCTAGCTAATTTAACAGTCTAATTTACAAAACAACTAGCAAGCTAATTTAACAAGCTAATCTACAAAGCTAAATTAGCTAGTTCATTTAACAAAATAATCTACAAAACTTACTCACAAATCTTATCAAATTTAAAGGTAACTTATCCTTTTTTGATGGTGAATTTTAAGAACAGATAAAAAATAATCTCGGTGTGTTTGTGATTGGTAACAACTATTTTAAATGTTAAAATGACAATGTAAGGATTAAAAATGTATGTTTTTAATTTAGTAAGAGTACAAGTATTCAATTCCAATAATACTTGAGTATAGAACAAGTCTTTCAAAATAGTACTTAAATACAATAACAATGTACAATTACTCAAGTATTTCCCACCCCTGGGTTTCTGAAGCGTCTTTACTCGGGTCTCTCATGGAACAGATTCACTTCCATTATAACCAAAATTTCAGTCCAGAGCTCTTCTGAGATCATCCAATCATGTCCGCCGATGTACAACCCGATTCAATTTTTTCATAAAGGGGCCAGGTTAGCTACAGATGTGTGTGATACCAGTGTGTATACCTCCATGGGAGATGACTTTTTGGTAGGGTTCAATACACTTCATATTGATGCGGTGCTCCTGTTCCCCGATGATGACGGTCCTCCAGAGTTTGGAGTCCTGTCGCTCCTCCTCGGCGCTGTATGTAGGGATGGGTTCAGTCTCCTCCTTCACTGGACCTCTCTGGGATTCCTGGGGCTCTGAATAGAATAGATTTAGATGTTTAGACAATAAGAAGGTCAAGGGATATTATGCATTACCATCACCAACTGATGATTGGGGCTGTGTACCATCAAAACAAGTCCAAGGACTAGTTGAGATCACGTCAAGACCAAGTCGTACTTAAGAGGGTCGAGGTCAAGCCAAGATCAAGACTGAGAATCATCAAATCATTTTTGAGGCCAAGCCTTTACTTCAACTAGTTGGCTTCATACGTGCCTTGTGCCTATATAATTAGGCTATAATTTCTAGAAGAAGGAATTGCTTCTTGTCAAGACCAAGACAAGTCCAAATACAAATATCAAGAAATATAAGATACAAGTTCAAGTCAATACAGAAAGCATCCCGAGACGGAATTCGAGACCAGCCTCAAATCCTACAGCCCTACTGATGCCTACTAATGGCTATAGACAATCTAGAATTATCAGCACTATTCATGTACTATATATGCAGTACATACTGTATATACTGTAAACACACACACACACACACACAGGTTTGCAGAAACTTGTACAGCCTTCTTGCACCACTCCATTTTGTACCAATATGGAACATTTTAATCTTTTTTATATTCTTAGCTTCTTCTTAGACTCCACTCAAGGTTATTAATAGGGTCCAAATCCAGAGACTGAGTTGGTCTGTTTTTTCTTTTTGAGTCCATTTGTGGTGATTTGGATGTATGTTTGGAGTCATTATCATGTTGAACGATCAATTTATGGCTTAACCTCCTCGCAGATGCAATGATGTTTGGAGCTAAAATATTATGCCACTGTTAGCAGAATCTTAACATGAGGTCCTGGACCACCAGATGCCAAACAACCAAACAGTATTAATGATCACGACTCCAATGGTTGACCAATTTTTATTTATTTCATAAATTTCCATCCATTATAATGGATGATAGATGGATATTTATATCAGCGCAGCCTCATATTTGGTCAAGCTATATAAAAGATGACAAGTATTTGCCAATATTTTTGCCACTAATTCTAGAATTGACTGAGAGTTGGGGGACAAATCCCTGATGAGATATTATTTGTAAAGACACCTTTGTTCTTTGCGTCTCACCTTCCCAGTCCAACTCATGATCGGTGTAGTCCAGGACGTCAGCTTCATCAGGTGTGTCCAAATCGTCCACATTAATGTCCAAGTCATCAGGTGTGTCGAACAGGTCGTCTTCACTTTGATCCAGCGAGAGGCTGATCCGAGGGGCTGAGAGCTTTTTCCGTTGAGAGCCGCCTCCATCACCCTTCAGTGGCAGAGTAGTGGGAGGAGCTATGACGTCAGAGCGGAATTTGACATAATTAAATATTTGTATAAATAAAAAACTATGCTGTGTATTTTTTACATTTAAACCAGGCCACAATCAAAGACTCACCTGGTCGGCCTTCTGCCCCCTCAGAGCTCATCTTGTGTTCAGGAGGCTGCTCCATCCCCTCATCACCGGGGGGCAGGGCAGAGGGGGATCTGGAGGATTATACACAAACACATCTGTATAGTCGATTTAAAGACAAACTCTAACAGTCAGATGTTTTGTGGTGTGTGGTGGTATGTGCTCACTGTCAGAATCAGGGTTAGAAGCTATTTATGCATGTTTATGCCACAGTGTCATTCAATCATTCAGTTTTCAATTCTGTTTGATTAGTTTTCCATAACAAAGTTTATGTTAATGTGCTTGTTCTAATATGTTGTTTCTATGGTAACAACTTAAACAGGGTGGATGCTCCATATAAGCAACTAAAAAGAGTATGTAATTGCTGATGTGGTGAAGGTTTCTTTAGCATTTTTGGAAGAAGTCTCCAGTGTCAGAGGTGAAGCTGAAACTTTTCAGATATGAGAAAGTCTTCAGCACAGAGCACTTTGCACTTTCCAGTTTCTCTGTAATATAACAAGCTACTTTTTTGTCTTATTAACTTCAAGACAGAGGGAAAACAAAGGCTGGTGAGGAAATGACTGTTGATAGTTGCATAACATAAGTGATAATTAAGTAATATCACACAAGCAAGAGTGCTGTTATGCTGAATATCAGCAGGGTTATGATTCGGCTGTAGTCACGAGGCACGAGGCAGGGCGGGTCCGTGCTGATATTCACTACAGCAGCACGATTGCGAGGGTGATATTGCTTTCATAGAACAATTTTATATACAAGAAATTAATATTGAGGAGCTGACATTTCAGACACAGTCTGGGCAAATATTTTGTTAATTTTTGCTCCATCAACAAAAATAGTTCCCAAAGAAGCCACAGCGGGACAGAGCATTGCGTGTTGCCATGGTAACACATAGACCGACTGACAGCCCGTAGTAAGTGTAATAATGGTTTTAATGTAAAGGACTATAGCAAACAGTGAAATGTACCAGTGCTGTTATACTAAATATCAACAATCTTACAATACCATTTGTCCAATCAAATTACTGAACCGGAACTAACTGTTTTATACATTTTATATTCAGTCCATTAAATTCAGATGAAACAACAAAGAATGAATCTGACTCCGTTTGTTTTTCGGTAATGCTTGGATGTTCGGATCTATACATTTTCTTAAGGCACCATATACAAAATGGCAGTCAGTTTTTTTTCAGATTTTTGGATATTTTCAGTCTATAACATTACAAATTTTGTTGTATATTTAATTAGTTAGGTAGAAGTTCAAGAGCCATTTGTAAATCTCTCCTTTCTGAATCAACATTAGAAATCTTATTTGTAAAAACAGAATACTATCTAGTCCACGTATAGACATTTCCATAGATGATGTAATTTGTTGTGTTTAAAGAATGATGATAATGTTATGAATGGATATTGTTTGAATTCTGACCATCACTGTGCTGTTAAATCGAATCTACTCCTGCTGTATATAGGGCATTTACTGTGTTGCTGTGAGTGTATTAATATCCAGAACAGAACCGGAGCGCAGCAGAAACACTTCTCCTGAAATCCACTGATTCAAAATCTTAAGATCACATCACAATTTACAGACTGAAATGTGTTTATGAAGGACGTGAGACATATATCTGATAACGGAAGGCTTACAGACAGGACCAAAAATAGATCATTATCCAGAAATAGGAATTCTTCATTACTTATAGAGATTGTTCTGTCAAGAATGATGATTCTATACAAATTTTTCAAAAAATAAAAAATAAAAAAGTCTCGCAAAAGGGAAGTTACATCATCAGCTCATTTTCATCCCTCGCTCCCCTCCTCCCTATGTAGGATTTTCATTTCTCTTCCAACTCGGCATTCACACGTGTGTACACACGCACACACACGCATACGCACACAGTCAGAGGCAAATGGATGCAAAATGCTACAAATTTAAATAACCAGATCTGCGTCAGCCATGACTGTTGGAAAGAGCCTCGTGAATAAACCCTGAGATTCAGCAGTTCAACTCCTTGACCAAAATAAAATCAAATTATTAAACACACACATCTTACACACATGCATGGGTACACACATAATATAACATGCACCATACAGGATGCTGAAACTAAACACCACTACACTACACTACACACACACACACACACAGAACTGGTTCTCTGTAAACAGCTGCCCCTCCCATGTCTCCTGTTTCTCTTTCAGCTCTTGGAAAGTGGAAAATATGACCCATCTTTCTCTCTCTCTCTCTCTCTCTCTCTCTCTCCCCTTCTCTTTAATTACTGCATCAACACACACCAATCACTCACCACTGCTGATACACACTTCTCCTTTCTTTTCAATCTCCCTTGCTCCTGCTCCAGGTTTCAGAGATCATGAGTATGTGTGAGAGGTTTCTGCGTTTCTCTCCGTTCCTCTGTGCAGCTACAGAGATGCTCGGCTCACCCACCAACAGCCTCCACCATTTTGTAGTCATGTGACCCTCTCCAGCACTAAATAAGAGCCTGAGGCTGCTCTCTGAGGCTGGCGCTGAAGAATGAGTGCAGTTCTAACAGCAAAGAGTGTCAGCGTGCAGTTAAAGGACAGGTGGAAAAGAAACAAGGCAATTTGTGCAAATAAGGGAGGAGCACTGAGCCTGAGTCTGACTGCGCACGTGAAAAGAGAAAAAGCCTGAATAAGGAAGCTAGAAGAAGAAAGAGGTAGAGGGGGGGAGAGTGTGATCACACAGCTGATCCTAGGAATAAAGAGATCGCATCTGTGCTGCACCACTGAGCTTGAAATCCACATGGCGCTTAAGCTGTGGGTATTTGTACCACATGATTTACATTTTGTAAATCTAACCTTTTAGATTTTTAATGTAGTAAATCTGACATTGTGTGCTTTAGTGTAGATAAAATTTATTTAGTTTATTTTTTTTATTTAACATTTTTGTGCTCTGTTTTGGAATTGAATGTGTTTGTTTAAATTTTAAGCTTTGTGAAATAAAATTGTGCAATAAAAATTTTGTAAATCTAACCTTTTGTGCTTTATTTTGTTAATTAAAATATTACATTTGGCAAAATAACTTTTGTGCTAGGTTTTGAATTTTTATTTAGATTTTAAATTTAGTAACTCTGACATTTTGTTTTTTATTTTAAAATTGCATTTGTTAATTTAAATTTTAAACTTTGTAAAATAAAATGACCGTTTTATGCTTTATTTTGTTCATTAAAATATTAAAC
This sequence comes from Pangasius djambal, assembly GCA_022985145.1. Lineage (NCBI taxonomy): Eukaryota > Metazoa > Chordata > Actinopteri > Siluriformes > Pangasiidae > Pangasius > Pangasius djambal. The sequence continues at coordinate 4,177,246 of CM041001.1, read as the reverse complement.
TTTGTAAAAGAAAATGAACATTTTGTGCTTTATGAAATTGAATCAGTGTTTATCAACTGAATTTCAGTTCAATTTAATTTTTAAAAATAAACATAAAAAAATCAAATACAGATTATAAATTTGATGCTTAATGTTTAATTTTGATTTTGACTTTTGATCAAAACACAAATTTGAATCTAAACAACTGTATTTGAAATGTGTTGTCCCACAAACCTTTTAAATTTGAATTTTGCACAACTAATTACTTATTACAGAATATAATTTCTTCAAAATGCCAAAAACTTACAATGTTTAACATACAATGTACAATGATGTACAACTTTGAAATAACTCTACTCTTTAATCTATCCTGAATAATTGATTAATAAATGAAATCTAGAACCCTTAAGGGTCCGATGGCTTATGCAACTGGGGAAACCATTGTGTAAAAAAAGGTTCTGTGTAAAACTTTACAAAAGATGGAGATATGTTTCCAAGATATGTTAGAAAACAAAGTACTATCCAAAGAACTCTTAAGTAACCTTTTTCTACAATATTAGAAAAAAGTTTGATATAGAATGCTTAAGGTGTTCTTTGGTTGTCCCTCTAGGGTAAACCTTACTGGTTGTATGTAGAACCACACAATGGAGTGGGTTCCCCATAGAACATTTTTAGAAAGCTTAGAAGCCTTAACTATTCAAAGAATCCTTGAACAACCCTTAAATGTTTGCTAGTGTAATATGCAAATATTGTTCCATAGAAAGCCACAGCTAGCTGCTCTGTCATTAGTAAATATTTATTTTAAAAAAATAATAATAATAAAGTTTTGTACTGCCTTAATTTTTCTTGGTTCATAAGTTTAGTATAATGCATTCCATTAATGAATTGTTTCAAAAAACATCTTGACAAATTCATATCCACGTTTGAGACAACAGAGTTGAAAACTTTGCAGAGACAACTGCACCTGAAAACTTTGCAGTTGACCTAAAATAAAATACAGTTCACCCACAACCCTGTCACACTCCATCTGTTCTGTTATGAACGTTCATAGAAGGTCATTTCAGCAGTGTCACTTACAAACTGTAAGATGGTATCCTGATTTAGCAATAAACATCACAGCATTATTCACTGCTCAGCCATATGGAACAAATTAATGTGAAAGAAAGCTTAAAAATAGTTCAGTGGTGTGTCAAGTTTAGTTCTCACCTTTTGAAATCCAGAATCTTGTTGGACAATCAGGAAGTAATGCTGACCTCTTCCTTATAATCCAAAGGTCGTCACCATGACAACTTGTTACATCTAAAAGAATGGCTAACCAGAAACACAATAAACACACAGAAATAAACTTCTAGAGAGCACAAACATAAAATTGGAACACAAACGTGCAGAAGTACCATCAAAACTGAAATAATAATAATAAAATGAGGAGATATTTTTTGTTTCCGATGTGAATAAGCCATAGAATTGAAAATGGTGATGTTTGTCTATTGCCTCCATTTTAAACCTGCTACACGAATAGAAGTAATAAATGGTGATAAAAAATAATATTTAGGTTAAACTTTCTTTCTGTAAAATACAGCTGAAATTCTAAACCTACCTGGATTTTTGCATTAATATATTTACTATACGGTCTGATCTTGATATAAGACAATAGGCAACACATTCAGTTTAAACTAGTACCATTTATTGCACATATAGATTAATCATTAACAGTACTGACGGGAAAAAGGATGTGAACCATTGCATTTAAACCTCCTTCAGCAGTAATAACCTCCACTTAAGTAAATGTTTCAGCAGACTTGAGATGAAATTTTAGACAATTTCTTCCTATAAAACTGTTTCAGTTTGTCAGTATTTTTGGAATTTCTTGCATGAACAGCCCTCTGCATGTCATGACACCGCATCTCGTTTGGGGTTAAGGTCTTGTTTAATCACCAAACTTTAGATGACAACTCTACCCTGAAATGTTCCTGTAAAATGTCTTGATCCTTGATAACATTAAATGTATTATTTCCTCAAGAAATTGCAAGCTGCCCATAATGCAGCCACAAACCATGATGCTACCTCCACCATGCTTCACAGATGAGATTTTGGTGTTGCTGTGCAGTGCCTGACTTCTGTTCAACTTCTGTCTCATCTTCCCGTAGAACATCATCCCTGAAGCACTGGTATCTCTCTATTATTTTTTTTGCTACATTAGTAGTATTACCCTCAAAAACATTGTAATACTTGTAATATTTCTTTTCACATTCAAGCAGTTTGAAATAAATACAGCAGGAATGTCAGGCTGTGGACCACGAATTCAACACCAACCAATCAGGGCATGGAGTGGACTCTACTTGCCCATGAATTCAAAAAGCTCCGGCTCATTCAGGTGTCATAGCCCGGGCACTCACAAGCATGACTTTTGGGGGCGTGGCTTTTCAGGGCACACTGATGGGAGGGACCGTATTTGTTTGTATTTTGAGTTTCAAAACAGCATTTCAGCTTCCGCCTACCAAAATCACTGACTGTCCCTTTACAATGGAAATTTGCTGTGTTTATCATAGCACACCTTCGAATCCCAGGTACTTCTTTGTCGATCAGGTTGCAATCTCTCCCACTGAAGCTTTCTGGTCCAAAGGTCATCACTATGGCAGTGCGGTAACAGCAATTGAACAGCGGATTAGAAACAGAGCTTAGAAATGAAGGAATACAAGCAATAGAGCAGAGTACAATTTTAAAGACATTGTTGCTCGTTTAAAACTGTAACGAGAAACAGACCAAAAAAAAAAAAAAAAAAACGCGGACACACAAAGGACTAATCATGTCAGAAATTTGGTCATTTTTCAACATAAAAATCATGAGATACACTAGAAATATTACTAGTATTTCATTTAAATAAATTTAATCACAACATATTTTAAAATGTAAGGAAACAAGACAAAACACTCCTTAACAGCACCAACAGCACTACATTAAATAAAATAACATGATACTAACTCTTCACACTAAAACTCTCGCCATTTCCTCAATAAATTATTTTCAAAATATTTTAAGTATACAACAAAACTTTTTGGTATAGACAGTTGCTGTAAGACCTGGCATCACCTTGGAATTGTAAAGTTTAATCACTGCAACTTTAATTATGTTATCTTAAAGCATTGAGCCATAACGTTTTGACTCTCAAAAGCAAGCAGCTGCAAACTCTGATGCACCCTCCACCATGCTTCACAGACGAGGTTTTATTGTCGGTGTGCAGTAGCTTTTTTTCCCTTCTGTCTCATCTTCCTGTAGAATATCATATGAAGCATCGTCATTTCTAGGACAAACCAGATACAACTTTTTCGGTTTGTATTTTTTTTTTTTTTTAAATCCTCTCAGATATAACATTTATAAATAACTACAAATAACTTCTAAGTATAAATAATAATTTATAACTCAAATGGAACCGTATAATTCCAAGGTGTCAATAGGTACACATTTATAGCTGAAACGCTTACAAGTGTGCAATACATTTTAAAATATGCAGCATTTACAATTTAATAAGACAGAGGAGGTTTAAAACCTTCAGCAGCATTCCTTTTTCTTCAGATTAACAAATAACAAAAACAGCCAAGATGTATATCTGTCTGCCTAAAAAAATATATTTATGTTTAATATCGAATCATGTGTTTGATTCTCTCAGACTAGCGTCCTCTAAACCTGAGGTTGGCAGATCCAGAATTCTTTCATCATAGCAGTGGATCAGGACACTGTGTAATACAATAGCATCCTACAAATCAGAGCTTAGCATAGATGCTATAACTATACCATTTTTTTCAATGGTAAAATACATGGTTGGGTCAGTTGTCCAACTAAATAGCTAGCTACCTTACTAGCAAACAACTCTAGAACAGTGAGAAAGTGTAGCTAGCAAGCTAAACTTCTGTGTATACAAAACTCAATATGCAAAACTTTCTAAATAATTACTAAATAAGTTCTCTAAAACAGTTTAATGGTGTTTAGGTCGTACATTTCTGAACAAATTTGTGCCCTGCTCTCATGTTGTGGCATTTCTATCAAGAGCTTAAATGCTAAGCCACTTCTAACAGCACAGTGCATCAGCAAAGGAGGTGGTTTAAGTGCTAATGATGATATGGATGAGTCAGCTCTTTGAGTCCGCTCATTAAAGAGAATTTTGAGAGTTGATAAGTGATCAGATGGATACAACAGGCACCTAAAATTTCCATTTCCATGTGGTGACTTGAAATGGGAATTCCAGCTTGTTTGGGTGAGTGATCATTTGGCTAGGTCTCACCAGTAACAGTCGACTCATCACCAGTTTGCGATATTATGACTGGTGATTGTTCTTCTTTGCCTAGCTAGGGCTGAAATTGGTTAATCTTGATTTACCTTCTAATTAACTGAAGAACACTGCTGTACAATTAATTTTATAAAATATTTTTTAATAATTTGTTATTATGCTTGTTTGAGTTCTCAGCATTCATCTAAAAGAGTCGACTCAATGAGCAGAGACTTTTTTTTTTTAAATGGAGGAAATGCTGTTACTCTTGTTCTGCAATTTCAATTTCAATTTCAAAATCTCAAAAATACTTCAGAAACATTCAGGCAGGGATAGCTACTATATTTGCCAATGCACATGTGTAGTGTAGTGTGGTCCTGATTATCAGTTATTTTAATAGGTTTTATAAAATGTCGTGTTATTCTGTTCATTACAAACTAGAGCAAGATTTCATTAAATAATTTTAGTCATGTTTGGCAAAGAAGGATAATCATCCATCATTATATTGCAAACAGCTTCTAAAAAATAAAAAAAAATTAAAAATAAATAAAAAATTTTTTTAAAAAAACAGTGAGTCATTTGATAGCCGAAAGAGTCGAGTCTTATTGCTGAGCTGAGTCCAATGATCTGACTCACTGAATCAAGCCGGGGTGACCACCTGATCGCTAGTAGGCCGACCCAAATACAGTGCTGTCACCTAGTGGACATATTCTGAACAACACCACAGAACATCCTTCCATCCATTTTTCATACCGCTTATCCTACACTGGGTCGCAGGGATCCTGTAGACTATCCCAGGGAACTCGGGGCACAAGGCAGGGGACACCCTGGACGGGGTGCCAATCCATCACAGAGCACAATCACACACACATTCAAATACTACTGACAATTTCGAAATGTGCACACGCATGTCTTTGGACTAGAGGAGGAAACCGGAGTACCCAGAGGAAACCCCCGAGGTCACGGGGAGAACATGCAAGCCCTGTGCACACAGGGCGGAGGCGGGATTCGAACTCCCAACCCCAGAGGTGAGAGGCAAACGTGGTAACCACTAAGCCCCTTTATACAGAACATGGTTATTGTCAATTCACAAAATGTTAATATGCCATTTGGCTGCATTATTGGATTTAATGGTGTTTTTAAGAATGTGTAAATTTAAATATCCCTCATTTGGAAACATCAGTTAGGGCACCCAATAAAGGGTAGGTTAGTTGGGCCAGCTCCACCCCTACACTCTCAGAGAAAATAAAAACAGTTCCTTAAGTGTTTGAAT
>CM041001.1:4154363-4171630 GCA_022985145.1 Pangasius djambal | reverse complement strand
AAAAAAAAAAAAAAAAAAAAAAAAAAAAAAAAAAAAAAAAAAAAAAAAAAAAAAAAAAAAAAAAAAAAAAAAAAAAAAAAAAAAAAAAAAAAAAAAAAAAAAAAAAAAAAAAAAAAAAAAAATCACATCTGGAAAAAATAAAAACACCTGCACATGTGAAAAATTTGTAAAACATAATATGTGAAGTAAAAAAAAAAAACACATGTAAAATTCACATGTGAATCATGACTCTTCTGTAAAGGAAAGTGGCATCTAAATAACAGTAGTAAATAAATAATTATACTATCAAAATAAGAGACACAGCTGCACATGTTCTAAGTCAGACTGTAGTCCTCAAAGTGGATCCTCATGATGGTGTCTTTCACAGCTGAAAAGATTAAACGGATATTTTCCGTGTCTGTGGCACACGTGAAATGCGGGTACAGGCGCTTGCATGCGTCTGAGTTCAGAGCTTCATACATTTTGAGGATGAACTTCATCGCTGCTTTTGCATCATTCTTGGGGCCTGGGGAGGAAAAAAGGATTACAATGTGTTTGCAACGTTGCTTACAATTTCTACCACTGCTATAGTGGAATAAGTGAAAGGAAAAATTACCCTTGAAAGAAAAACTTTCTTTGTTTAGGTTGTTTATTTGAGGTCCGATTTTTTTTTTTTTTTTTTAAATCAATGTCGAAGATGATATAACAATAAAATGGTCAGTTACAGTCCCTTCCGAAAGTATTGGAACGGCAAGGCAAAATTTTTTTGTTTTTTCTATAAACTGAAGACATTTGGGTTTGAGAACAATAGATGAATATGAGGTGATGGATCAGAATCAGATCAGATCAGATAGATTCAGCTTTCATTTCCTGATATTTAAAGCTATGATGTGTTGAACAACTTAGAACATGGCACCTTTCATTTGAGCCCACTCATTTTTTTTTTTTAAGCGATCAGAAATATTGGAACATGTGACTGACAGGTATTTCTTATTGCCTTGGTGTGCCCTGTTAGATTGATTGCTTAAACAATTAAAAGCTCTGAATGTCTACTCTTGGTTTGAGCCCTGTTTCGTCTGTGAAGGCTGCATTTGTTCAACATGAGGACCAGAAAGCTGAGAAAAGAGGGAAAATCTATCAGAAACATTGCACAAGCATTGGGCATAGCCAATACAACAATTTGGACTGTCCTGAAAAAGAAAGAAACCACTGGCGTACTAACAACCAGACATTGAACAGGTCAGCCAAGAAAAACAGCAGCAGCTGATGACAAACACTGTGAGAGCTGTGAAGAAAAACCCGAAAACAACAGTCAGTGACATCACTAACAACCTCCACAGGGCAGGAGTGAAGGTATCACAATTCACCATTCGAAGAAGACATCGAGAGCAGAAATATAGCAGCCATACCACAAGATGCAAACCACTCATGAGCAGTAAGAATCAGAAGACCAGATTGGAATTGACAAAGAAATACAGAGATGAGCCACAAAAGTTCTGGAAGCAAGAATAACCTCTACCAAAGTGAAGGGAAAGGACAAAGTGTGGAGAAAGAATGGATCTGCTCATGATCCAAAACATAGAAGCTCATCAGTCAAGCAGTCAAAGAAAAGAATTGGCCTTGCCATTCCAATACTTTTGCAGTGGACTGTAGATAATGGTAGGCTTAGTTTGGGTCGCTTCCCAAATCCCATTTCTTTTCTTTATAATATATTGCCAGACACATTGCGATATCACCTAGGAGCATGATTTAAACAGGAGAGAACATGGTAAATTGAGCCGCTGAGTAAGAAGAGCCATCGCAGTACTTAGAAAACTTTGTACAAAACAAATCACATAACAGGCAACCATTTTATTCATCCTATGGTCAAACTGAGCACATGGAGAATGTGGGAACTGATTTATTAATGATTTTCCTCTCTACAGGTAAATCCTTTATTTGTCTTGTGCTTTGGCTCGTTGTTGTGCTGGAAGGTGAAATGTTAATTCATCTTCAGCTGTCTAACAGAAGCCTGCAAGATTTGTGCCTAAATTAGATTGGTAATTGGAGCAATCCATGATTTCCCTCCATCTTGAAATAGAGCCCCAGTCCCAGCTGAAGACAAGCAGCCCCATAGAATGAGGCTACCACCACCATGCTTCACCATGGATGTAGTGTTCTTTGGGTGATAAGCTGTCTTGTTTTCATGCCCAACAAATCTTTTTGAATTACGCCCAGAAAGCTCCACCTTGGTTTCATCAAATCATAACACATTTTGTCATATGGTTTGGGGTGATTTAGGTAGGCTTGGAGGTTTGGGGTTTTTTTTTCCCCCATTAGAAAGGGTTCCCGTCTAGCCACCCTACCCAGTAGCCCAAACATGTGAAGAACACAAGAGATTCATTTCTTTTATACCCCTCTCCTGATCGATACATTTCAGCAATGAGATCCTGTAGATGCTTGGTAAGCTCTTTGTGGACCATGGCTGCGATTGGTTAATTCTGAGAATAGTCACATGGTTCTTTATAAAAGGGGGTGCTCACACATAATTGTAGAGGTTTTTTGAACAGCCTTTAGGCAATGATATGTTTCACACCTCATTAAAGGAGTAGCACTAATCCCTACCACTAACGAAGGCTTTGCTAACGACCTTCCTGATTTATCCTTGTTATTGAAAAACTACCACAGCTGAGCACTATTTCAGCCATACTAAATATCGTTACATCCATCAGGAAGAAAAATGATTAAAGGAAAAAAGCTTATACCATGACCACAAGCTAAAAACCATGACCACAACCACAGCTACAACCTTAAGCAGTCAAGCTGGAAAATGGAGCGTAGATGGAAGAAATCAAATTTGGAGGTATTCTAATTTGCATGGAAAGACAAACGATATGATAAATTATAAATAAATTTCATTAGCTTGAAACTGCAACTTACAGAAGACAACCACAATAACCCTAGCTATATGTTTAACATCATGGCTAGACTGACACATTTCCCAACATAATGCAGTATTAAGGTTCCTTCCGCCATTTAGCTAATTATTTAGCTAGCTATTTTTAGCTACATTGCTAACCTCTCATAGCTACCAACAGACTTAAGCTATCAGCTTGACCATAATAACTGGATACTTGGCATTAGCTCTAGCTAGCTAGGTATATTCTTATTTTTCTTATGCTTAGAATGTGATCCATCCTTATAACTAACTGCTTATTCTTAATTGACTAGTCAGAGATCTGCCTCTTTTAACGGAAACAAGTCTTTTATTGTTATCTCCTCTGTTAAAAAATGAGAAATATTAGTCTTTAGTCCAGTACGAGCTAATAAAGGGTAAAATTAAAGCATACATATGTACATTTTAACAGTCTTCTGTATTTCTTATTTGTTTCTCATAATTGAGTAGCATCAAAAATTATTACAATCATTAAACAACAGCTTCACTAATCTTCAGACACAATGTAGACTTTTAAACCTCTGACCTTGGTATTCAGGATAGTAGTCTCCAAGGTGGGACTGGCTGATTTTCTCCTGAAGGAGATCTGTCTTGTTGAAAAACATGATGACGGAGGTTCTTTGGAACAACTGGTAGTTGATGATGGTCTTAAAGACTGCTTTACTCTCTTCCATACGATTCTATGAACAGACAAACGACATGGTTTCATACTTTTCACTCAGTTTAGTTGTAGAAGCAAGTAATCATGAGTCAGAGTGGAAGAGCATCCCACCTCATTAGCACTCTCATACAGGACCTGGTCATACTCGTTCAGTGCCACCAGGAAAATGATAGAAGTCACATCTTGAAAAAGGTGTATCCACTTCCTCCTCTCTGAGCGCTGACCCCCTACATCAACCAACCTGTTACAACAACACAGGAGTTTAGCTTCATCTAAAACTACTCAACATATTAAACTTTTTTTTTATTATTATTATTTCTTCAACATCTCACCTGAACAGAACAGAGCTAATGTTAAAGGGGTACTCAATGATTCCAGTGGTTTTAACTCGGACTCGGAGAATATCCTGCTCAGAGGGCACGTAAAGGGGAGATGATATTCGCTCAATATCATCCAGGTAACTAAAAATTAAAATCACGTTTGCAAATAATTACAACCACAGGTCCATATGTGCAAGGTACACACTATCTATATGAGAAATGAGTGGATTATAGTAAGGTATATAGACAGCCTTGATGAGCACAACTCACTATTTAGCTGAATCAGAGAGCTGGTACTCTCTCCTGCGCTCATAGCAATGTTGCATGCTGGGATCTCCCCACATGCTGCTTATAGCCTCAGCATAGTGCTTATCCATAACGCTCACATTATCTGGAGTCACACTAAGCAGCATCGTGGCATAACTCTGAAACACACAACAACCTAAAAATTGATCCCTTGTTTACTGTTTAGGTACAGTCAAGTTCAAAATGATGGTTCCCAAATTACTGGGCCTTATTTATCAAGCTGGATACAAACTAATTTATTCAAGAAGAATCCCTTTGTGAGATCCTCTATTGACAGGCTTATCGCTTTTTGCGATAAATCGCAAATGAATGTGTCTGTCCATCTGTCTCTCTCTCTCGGATAAATATTGGGGAGGGTTGCATCAGGAAGGGCATCTGGCGTAAAAACTGTGCCAAATCAAATATGCGGCCCAATGATCTGCTGTAGTGACCCCTAACGGGAGCAGCCAAAGGAGGAACAACACGTGTGTGTGTGTGCGTATGTATATATATATATATATATATATATATATATATATATATATATATATATATATATTATTTAATGAACATTTCATGAGTGACTGCGCATTGCCCTTTACTAAATATAAATCAAATATGCCATGTACTGTACATCCTTGATAATTTACACCTGATTGGCATTTATTAACATACACACGTGAGGATGAAAAAAACTAGCATTACTGAAACTTTTGTAAATCTGTCAGGAATTTTTTAGTTCAGTTTGGCCTTTGAAAATATTTACACACAATTCTACTAACCCTAATTATTCAGAAATTAGCTAGCTAATTTGAGCAAACAGCTGAAGCCAGTTTTTTTTTTTTTCCACGGAGGGTCCAAAATCCTCTACAAGAGTCTCCAACGTTGTTAAGACATCACTAGCACTACTCCACATGCATTGTTTTCTCCATCATTTTTTGCTTATTTTCATTAAGGGTGCCAATAAATGTGGAGTCGATTGTGTTTTATAACATTATTTGCTTCTGCAGAGTCCTTTGTGCTGTATTTTCAGTTAATTAAAGGTGATATTTGAATATATGAAGTTATTTTTATTCTTTGCGTTAATATTATTGACTTCGAAGTAGTCTGGTAATTGTGGGTGTACAGGCTCAAGTGCTTACTGCATTTTTGTCATCTGTGAACGGGATCTGGAGTGTCTTCATGGCTTCGATCATGGCCTGCACTGCAACAAATATATTCTGGAAGATGGACTGGGTGAAGGCCCTCCTGTCATCCTCTGAGTAGCCTTTTCCATGGATGATCCTCATCTGCTTGATGAAGGTGCTTTTTCCACTCTCGCCTGTACCTGTAGACATTTCTGGTTATTTTTAGTCAGATAGCTCTCATGTAGCCTTCAAACCTACCAAAAGGTCTGTCTTGCATACCAGGCTTCTGGAGGTTCTAGCTACTGGAAAATACTTTTGAATGTAAGGGTAGAGATTTTGATTTGAGACGCAGCTCATGACAACAGTCACAATGACAGCAGAAAGTTTTAAAGAGAAGCAGAGCTCGTGTCTTTACCGTCGCTGTGCATGAAATCACTAAATATTTTACAGTTCAACTTGGAAACCAGATGGACAGGAATGTTTTGGATCTGACACACCATCTAGAGAATGTCACATATATCTTCACAATAATCTGTCGCATTAATCTAGGCAGGCGAGTGTATGAACAATACCGCTCGTGTTGCCGGTGCCTCTACACGCACACGCAAAGTCACACTTATCAATTATAAGCATAAGCCAGACTCCTCTGCTTCACATAGGGCCGTATCACAGGAAGACATGTGCCCTTTCGAACACACCGCATGATTTTGTGAAAAGTGTCAAGAAATGCAAGTGCAAATGTTAGTGAAATAATAAAATGTTCGAATGTTACAGGAATCCTGATGTATAAATCTGGAATTTAAAGTACGTAGTGTGTTCAAGACTTGGGGTCATGAAAAATTCATAATGTCCACTTATACTCTGGGTTAGAGTAATGGATATAAGGTCTCGTTCTCACTGTCACATCTGTTCAATTTTAGATTTTTGAAGAATTTAGATCAGCTTGAAGCTGTCTGAAGCTAAAAAAAAAAAAAAATCATAACATTGAACAGGTGTGTTTTAAACAGATACAAATACAGATACGACTAGCAGTCGCACTATTCCTTTTTTTTTTTTTAAAAAAAAAAAGCTTGCCAGGCGTCTGGTTGAGACCAGAAGTGTGCATCAGACTAGGATCCCATAATCAGACTGGGATCCCATAAATGGAACAAAAAGAGTCACATGATCAGAAGGTTTTTTTTTTCCTTCCATGTGAGCAAGCAGTCATACATGAAGCTCATGGGACAATGAAAGACCACACTGATTGACATGAACATGAATCGCTGGGCAATATTTTTTACAAGGTTCATTTCATTCATCCTTACTAACTACTTGGTTAAATTAGGCTACTAATTTGTTTAAATTTTTGGAAATAGAATCAACCAAATTCATTAGAATGTGTCATGGACAGGTCTAAACAAAAATAACATTATGAGCGAAATTTTAAAAAGCAGTAACAGCAGTTGTTGAGACCAATGGAACTGGAGTGATTTAGCTGAGGCTGAGGAACTGTCAGTTTTCAGTGACAGTGTGGTTAATTTTCATATTAAATTCATATTCAAAATGTGAACCTTCTGGTTCAGCCCCCGTTCACTTCAGTTAAAATCCAAATACAGATACGGATATTTGGAACAATAAACAGATAAAGATACAGAGACAGGTGAATTAGGTGAAATATTTATAAAAAATAAAAATAAAAAAAAATAACCACACAAGTATACTTAAAAACCAGACCTAAATACAGTGACAAAATATTTGTCTTTCTTTTTTTTACTTCCCATCTCTGCAGGAACATTATCAAGCTGAACATCAGGGTGCATTCATCTCTCCCATCTCCCAGACGAGCATTCGTGATCAGCAACAAACTCATTATGGCATTACAAATATATGAAATAGGATAGCTGGGATCATGATCACACAAACATTTCGAGCTTCTTGACAGGTTATTTATAAGCCCACTTATTAAAAGTTAACAAATCATGATCTACTGGTTAGAAAGATGCAAATATGACTAACACAATAAGTTTTCAGGGCCACAGGCAGAAGACAGATGTGGATTTGCATTTATTTGCATGAGGACGCAGATCAACTGATTAACGCTCCTAGAAATTCACATTTTGTGGAAAACTGTTTCTATAAAGCATACAGCAAAGAAGAAATGTATATTCGATGAACGTGTAAGCTCATAAAACTGATAAAAAGACATCAACGTACCTAAAAGTAACAGCTTCACCTGTTGCTGTGCTTCTTGTTTGGCCCTTCGGAGCTGTCTTTCGATCTCTTGGTGGATTCTGTAAGCTTCCCGTTCTTCACTCGACATACAACAATTATCCATCATGCCAACCAAAGAAAAAGCACGTTCCAGAAGAAGTACAGCTAATAAGGAAAATCAGGAAAGCTTCGTTAAATTAACAAAACCACAATCTGTTTGAGCATGAGACGTCAAGCGATTATGAATGATGTGTCTGCCACACAGGTTATACCGCAAACTGGCTATAAACGAGATATGTCCCTCCTCATGGTGTGAATGGGGCGTGTTAAAAGGCAACACCCATGTGACATGAACAAATGTAATTCTTCTTCATTCCTTTCTCATGCCTCTTTTTTCCCCCCTCCCTAACCAAATCAGTCAACACAATAACACAAGACTTTGTGGCTTATAAACTGGAATAATTTATTCCATACCAGTTGATTAGAAAGAATTGTAGGCAACTGCTTCTAGTGACAGTGTGTTACACGACAAAAGGTAGAGAGTTATAGTTAAGAAACAGCACTTTGAATCTCAGGTTCATATTTGCGATGGAAATGCAGATTCGATGAAGCTGTTTCCTCAGAAGTGACCCAAAAAATTACATGAGAATTTAGATTTGTTTCCAGAAGGATCCAGAAGGAGGAGGACTGTTCATTCGGACATCCAGGTGATCTAGTTACACTTGCTTTTGACGCTCAAGTTCATCGAATGAACCTTATGGTGGCAAGAAAAAAAATGGCAAATACACCTGTTTGTTTTCTAAAATGCTTCCCAGATCACTGAACGTGAAAGGAATGTGCTGCATGGTCAAGGGTTTGACTCGCTGTTCAAGTCCAACTACTTTTGCTTTCATGACACTTAGAAGCTCCAGATGTTTGTTGGTTTCAGTTTTCCTCGATTTGTGAGCAGAGGGCATCATCTGCTGTACGGACCAGAGATACACGCAGGATGGCTAATGGGCAAATAGTTGTGAACATTGCTGAGTTTTTTGGAAATAGTTCATTCATTTGCTTTGTGAAGAAAGAGGGGAAAAAAAAAAAAAAAAAAAAAAAGCATGAGAAACAGCCGGAGGATAATAAAAACCTACTATTAAACACAATTGTTCCCATAGTGTGCATGCTAAGACCGGAAATGTTGAAACTTTTCATATCATCTTACTTTACAGTCTCATCTAAGTGTAAATCGTTATATCTCTAATATGACATAAAAGTGAAGCCTTTCCAGGGATAACAAGCAAGTGAAGTTTAATTCGAGTCATTTTAGGAATGATTTAAACACCAGCAAATTAACAGCAACAGCCCGTGAGGGAAAAAAAACAAGGATTTCATTATGCTTCATTTTCCTTAACACTCCAATGGCAAACATCACAAATCACTAATACCGCCATTTATTTTTCTATAACAGCAGCCCTCCATCAATGAGAGCTTGTATGAAACCATTTAGGATGAAAAGGAAATTCAATGGAAAATGATAATAGCATTGAGGTTGCATTGTTCTAAGTTGCATTCTTCCTGTTTGGAAGGACGACATGCTAAATTTGTTTTGGAGGAGCATGATATAGAAACCCACCATTCGTTCATTACACTGGCCTTGCTGTAAACACTGATTGCACATACTGATCTCATGATTATGAAGAATATACTGAAAGTGTGAAAGTTGTGTCAAAAGATCCCAAAGTTCCCAGAGTGATCCGAGCATTTTAGGGGCACCTCAGATGCCAGGCAGCAAAAGAAACAGACTGACATTAAATTGGCTGAAATACTGATGAAATACTGATGACTTACTGTTATAGAGTGAACAGAGAGATGGCTAATGTTAGTGGAGCGTATATTACTTTGGCAATATATAAGAAGCATGTTTAAAAGCAAAATGTGGCACTTGTAACATACTACCACTCAACTCTTAACCATTCACTGTTAAACATCATAAAGACAACAAATGGCATCTTTTAGAGTAAACCCCGCCCCTCGCTGAACCTAACCTGTCTCCTCAGACTTTGAACAGAAAACGGTCACCAGTTGACGCACTTAAAAATGGAAAAAATGATTTTAATGACTTTCTAGCAACCTCTCAGTCCTCGGATGATAATCTGACGAACGTAATCATCTTAATCAGTAATTAACCAAGCGAGTATGTTCCTTAACTCTCACACGGAGAGCGAAGCACTTTCTGAATGAAACCACAAAACTCCTCTGTGGCTCCTCTGATCGTGTGGCACGGCGATCATAAAACGTTCATTAGCATCATTTCTCTTTAAAATGGAATAACAAAATTCAAGATGGACCCTGTGAACAAGCTCCAAGGTACAAATAAATTACGCAAGTAGTGAGCAGTTTGTTTTCATTGATATTATCGTCCAAAGACAAAATGGTAAATCAGTCTCCAATTTGCCTGTGAGGGGGAGGGGGGAAAAAAAAAAGAAAAAAAAAAAGAAATCAACATCGCCCTGGACGGCTTCTGCATGTCATTTTATAGTTAAGCTGAAGCTGACGCCACGTCTCGTTCGTCTGTTTACACCAGATTGTACTCCTTCAGGTTGAGCTGCAAAATGGTGTCCTTGACGGCGGCGAAGACGAAGCGGATGTTTTCCGTGTCTGTCGCGCAAGTAAAGTGAGAGTAGATGATTTTGTCACTGTCGGGATTCAGGTCGACAAACATCTTCAGGATGAACTCCCTCCCTGCCTGAGCGTCTCTCTGGGGTCCTGACAGTGAGAACGAGAAATGAGAGCAATCAGAGGAAATTATAACAACATGAAATATGTTACTATGTCCATTAATCCATTACATATGAAATGACGTAAAACAATGCATCACTGACAAAAAAAATATATACACAAGGCATGCTCAATCCTGGAAATAATTAATACAGTTGTATTTTACGCACATTATTTAAATGTGTACAACAATACACTCACCAACCAACACCTGTACACCTGCTCATTCACGCAATAATCCGATTAGAGCCCATCGTGTGTCAATAGCGCAATAAAATCATGCAGATACAGGCCAAGAGCTTCAGTTAATGTTCAAATCAAATATCAGTATCGGAAATTTTGAAATTTTCACAACAGTCTATAGAGTTTACACACAATGATGCGACCCGTGAGCGTCAGTTCTGTGGCTGGAAAAGCCTTGCAGATGAGAGAGGTCAGAGAAGAACGGCCAGACTGGTTCAAGCTGACAGGAAGGCTACAGTAACTCAAATAACCACCCTTTACAACCGTGGTGAGCAGAAAAGCATCTCATAACACAGAACGCACAGAAACCTAAAGCGCAACAGCACAAGATCGTATCGGTTTCCACTGCTGTCAGCCGTGAACAAGCTGTCTGAAGCTACACGACACCGCAATTTGAATTTTCATTTCAATTTCTCAGATGTACTCTTAAAGTAAAATGAATCAAAGCTTCAAAGTTACACATTTCATTTCTGTTAAAATAAAAACAAAAGTTTTAACTGGAGAGTGACTTCAAACAGTGCTGAATTAAAACGCCGGGAAGGTAAAGGCCCAGGTATTGCACAGACAGGACATCCAGCAGGAAGACATGGTGAAAAACATATACAGTAGCTGGGACAAATCTGATGAATTTTTCAAGGAGAAATATTCAGTTCAGTTGCTCTGATAAATTCCTAACACTGCTTTTGTATATATATATATATATATATATATATATATATATATATATATATATATATATATATATATATATATATAAAAACACTGCTTATATAATTCATACACTGCTGACCATAGGACAAACAGAGATTATCTTGTCTTTGCCAGGAAACAAGAGCACACAAGGTAAAACTCAGCACCTTTATAATCAAGATTTAAAACCCACTCACCATCATACTCAGGAAAGTAATCTACAAGATGTGAAAACATGATTTTCTCCTCCAGGAGGTCCTTCTTGTTCAAAAACAAAATGACTGAGGAATTCTGGAACCAGGGATACGTTATGATTGTCCTAAACAGAGCTTTGCTTTCCTCCATTCGATTCTATGGAAGAGGGAAAATGACATGTCAGGAACTGCTCTCATGTTTAGCAAGGAATGATTTACTCCACAGAACATCCACAGAGTAGCCAAGTAACTTGTACAACATTTATACATAACCGCTAACCTTTTTAACACAAGTTTTACAAAAAAAAAATAAAATAATAGTGTTAACTGTGGGAGCTAATTTGCATTTAGTATTAGTGTTCTGACAAAAACACATGAAATATGCTGATGACCATTCATCGTTTAACTGTTCGTCAACAAAATTTACACTGACTAGCAGATATGTTTTGTTTTTTTTTTTTAAATCAATTTGTGGAAAAGTCTCCGTTATTTCATTTATTCTACTTCAGTAAGCGCTTTATCCTGGTCAGGGTTGCTGTGGATTCGGAGCCTATCCCGGGAATACTGGGCATGAGACAGGAACATACCATGAACACCTGCACATTTGCACCATCATTCACACCTAGGGGCAATTTAGAGAGTCACCAATCCACCTACTGGCATGTCCTTGGGAGGTGGGAGGAAACCGGAGAACCCGGAGGAAACCCAGACAGGCAGTAACCCGATCTCAGGGAATGAAGCAGACTGCCTGGAGCTGTGAGACGGCAGCGCTACCTGCTGCACCTCTGTCCCGGACTAGCTAGGCGTTTGCCATTACTAATCCCTTAAACAAATGCTGGATGTTTCTGAAGTAGTTTCGATTCTTTTCATTCGAGCCAGCTCACTGAGGATCCGGCTCTAATGAGAGCCAGTTTATAAGTATATACTCTGGCGCTCTCTGCTGCTCATGAAGGAATATCACATGTGACACAAACCTCATTATCAGATTCAACCAGGACTTGGTCGTATTCGCTCAGCGCCACCAGAAACATGATGGAGGTGACGTTTTCAAAGCAGTGGATCCACTTGCGTCTCTCTGACCGCTGGCCGCCCACGTCCACCATTCTGGTCCAGACAGGAGTAATCAGTTACTAAGCACTAGAGACGGCATAAATCACACAGATAACACAAAGTACACTAAACATTCAGGTGTACCTGAATATGACGCTCTGCAGGTCAAAAGGGTACTCGATGATGCCCGTGGTGGGCACTCTGACCCTCAGCACATCCTGCTGCGTGGGCACGTATGACGAGTCAGCAATCCGATCCAATGAATTCAGGTAGCTGAAAAGTACAGAGAGACTTCACATCTAATGAACAGTATGGTTTTGAGTAGCTGGTTTTAAAACCGAAGCTCAGCATTGAAGATCTCTACACTGGAAAGAAATGGAAAGCTAAAATCCCCTATTTACCCTGACCTACATTTGCTATGCTTTACTCGCCCATTTGTTGGTCACTTTCTCTTTCTAAGCTCAATTAACACTGGCTTGAAATGGAAACACTGTGCCTGCATCCAGCCAAAACAGGAAGCTTTAGGCAAAAGAACTCTTGCACTATTACAGATTTACAGAAGTGAGAAATCAAGGTGTGATCTGGCACATAAGAGCTACCGGATTTTTACATCAAGCCTTCAGAGTCAGCATTGTTTGTACGGTTGCGTCTCATTTCTTTGATTGGGTCTCCTTCTTCTTTCCTTTTCTTGCTTCCTTTCCTTGTGGAGAAAGGAGGCAAGAAAAGGAAACTAGAAGAGAAGGAATCAAGAGAAAATACGAGATGTTCTTGCTCACTGAGGCATCACTTTAAAGTGAAGTTAGCAAATTCACTAACTGATGTTGTGATATATACACAGCAGGAATTACACGCTAAATTATACTTAATTATAATATTACTCTACGTGTGGCTACATCACATGAATAAAAGTAGATCTTTCAGTCTAAACTCAGCAAGAATCGACTCAAGAATCAACAAAAAATACTTCCACATAGGAAACACCTTTGTGTTCTTGCTCTAAAGGCCTCCTATCTCCTCTCTCCTTGATTCCTCTGACTCCATTTTAAGAATTGGTACATCTTCGAAGATGGCAGACTCGATGACGATAGATTTCCAGGTCACAGGCTGAAGGAGGCAGGATTGAAGGAATCAAAGAGGCATCAGTTAGTGTTTTAAATCTGTACTCACTATTTGGTCGAATCTGAGAGCTGGTATTCTCTCCTTCGATCATAGCACTCCTGGATTCCTGGATCGTTCCATAAACTCTTAACGGCATCTACATATGGATTTATAAACACTGTAACCTTCTCTACGTCCACTTCTCGAACAGTATTTGCATTGCCCTATAAACAAGGAGACAAATGAAAAAAATATGTAGATCGCTCATGTAATATTATACGTTATACACTGTATGTATATAAATAAATACTAAATTCAGGTTAATCAGGTTGTGATATTGAGAGCTGATTTAAAACTCCCTCTAAGTTTATAAGTTTCACCTCAGGACATGACCTATTATTGTGCAGCTGCAGATAAGTTTGAAATGTTCTGTAATATGTTATCGAAAAAATAGGCTTGCCTTTAGGACTATCCCGAAATAGAAAAGAGCACCAGGACATTTCTGTAGGGCTTTGAATTCGTATAATTAATTTTACGGCCTGGAGGGATAATCTCATTAGGGCTGTACTCTGTGATTAACCAAAGTCACTGTCTCTCATCTTATTTGTCTCATGACTTGCCCTACTTCACAACAAAGATGCGTCTCTGGGGAAATTTGACCATCGATGAGATCAAATTATCAAACTTATGAACATTTAGATCAGGGGTGTCAGACTCATTTTAGGTGACTTAGTCCAGTGTCAAGTAGGCCGAATCAGAGAAATCAGATTCATAGATCAATAACACATCAACTCCTCTTAAATGTCTTCATTTATCTTGAAGGTACAAATAAAAAAAATTTAAAAAATTTTTTTTTTAAGTTGTAATAGAATAAGTATCTACGCCCCCATTGCTGTGAAACCTAAATTAGTTCTTTTGGAAAGTGACTTGGTTAGTTTGGTTATGTCAAATTTCTCGCTTGCTAATGAAGAATTAGATATCATTGCCACTTTTTGTCAGTAGCTGAGTTTATTGCTCTATTTTTCTCCCTAGTGGAATAAGCAGCTTTTTTTTTCCTGATCTGTCACCTCCATTACAGTCCACAGGAACATTTTTATTCATAACACAGATTCTAGATTTATCTGGTAGTCCAAATTAGAACTGTCCATGTGTTTGACATCAATGATGATTTAGACTCGTAAGGACTTGATGCACTTGTTTATTGTGTAACGTGTATTGTGGGAAGAGAGCACGCTGGCAAAACAACATGAAAGACCCGTCTTCCCATAGACCTCAGAGTGAATTGCAGAACATTTCCAGCACCCACACCCACTCAACTCAACTCAACTCAACTCAAGGCCAGGCGAAGACAGAAGACTTTACCTTGTTATGTTCATATTTGTAGGGAATCTGGAGGGTGTCCATGGCTCGAATCATGGCCTGAACAGACGTGAATATGTTCTGGTAGACCAGCTTAATGAATCCTTTCTTGTCCTCCTCTGAGTAGCCCGAACCATGAATGATCCTCATCTGCTTGATGAAGGTGCTCTTGCCGCTCTCGCCAGTCCCTACAGCGGAGCAGAGATTTAAGGGATTTAACAGATGCAGGAAGTGTTGCACAATAAAAAAAAAACACACACAAGGAAGATCGTCTTAAGAGGGGGAAAAATGGGGGGTGTGGAGGAAAAACGGAAAACAAACGACAGCCAAACAAGTCCTACACCTGACACCTTCTCATGCCAAATGGTCCACCTGCTGAACATGTGCAAGCTTTAGCAGGCCGCAGGGACGAGCCCATGCGCGCAAGTGTGTGTGTTTTCTAAATGGACAGTGGGCTACTTGGAGAGTTTCCAAATAACCTATAGGCGTGTCCTAGTGTGCAACACTTGAATGAGTGACAAATGAATTATTTTAAAAAGTATATCATTTAGACACTTGCACTGCGGAAAGATGGTACACCTTTCCTGCAAAGATCCTCATGCACGTTTTTCTAAATCCTCCTAGAAAAAAAATTCTGAGAATAGTGATATGATATAATATATCTGTAGCCAAGCAGCCTTCCTGGCTGTCCAATTATCCACGTTTGCGCAAATGCACCATTCTACAAATATATATATATATATATTTTTTTTTTTTAACAAAATGCACATTTAGGGTGCACATTTGATGTTCTCGCATACACACCAAGCTGAGCAATCAAAGCGTTTGCATTCGCCTGCTTTAAAAGCCACATGCACACATGAGTTTTGCATAACAAACCACAGCCAGTTAGACATGATTTCTTCATTTTTT
This sequence comes from Pangasius djambal, assembly GCA_022985145.1. Classification (NCBI taxonomy): domain Eukaryota; kingdom Metazoa; phylum Chordata; class Actinopteri; order Siluriformes; family Pangasiidae; genus Pangasius; species Pangasius djambal. The sequence goes on along the minus strand of CM041001.1, from coordinate 4,155,833 downwards.
TTCTTCGTCTTTTGCTCTTTTTTTTCCCCCTTTTCCCTGTGTTGTTGGTCTCGTACCGAGCAGCAGGAGCTTGAGCTCGCGGCGGGAGTCCTTCTTGTCCCGGCGGAGCTGCCTCTCTATCTCGTCGTTGATCCGCCTCGCTTCCTTCGCCTCTTCGCTGAGGCAACACGCCATTATGGAGTCCAGAGTCATGTTTCTTTCCGAAATGAAATAATAAATGACCGTTTTGGTTTTAAATGCTGGTTTGTTTAGAAGTTTCTCAGCTATTCCATTGAAGAAAGAGAGATACACTGAAAATCTGGGTGTTGACAACTAAGCGCGCGTGAAGATGAAGAAGACGAAGAAGAAGAAGAAGAAAACGAAGAAGTAGTAGTAGTAGTAGTAAAGGCTAGTTTTCCTGTAGTTTGTCAGTCCAGAGTGGAGAACAGGAGAGGAGGAGGAGAAGAAGAAGAAGAAGGAGGAGGAGGAGGAGGAGAAGGGGGGCGATTCATGAAACGTCGACGCAATTTCATAAACAAAAAAATAATTTTCTGTAATTATGTATTATGTTTTTTTCAACAAACAAACAAACGCGACCCCTGACCTGAGGCGAGAAGACTGCGCACGTGCATATAAAGCTCACTTTATAAGCAGCAGATCATTTCGGCTCTCCATAGCTAATCGATTTGCTTAAAGCTCATTATATATGAGTATACAGAGAAATTTAAACGGTTTGAATCCTCGCGTGTAACAATTCAAAGTGCTGTAATCCTCCCCACGCTTGAATCCACTTCAACAAATCGTTTGTGTAATCCCCGTGCCATGAAATCATGGGTTTCTCTCTCTCTCCCTCTCTCTCTCCCTCCAGTCGCTCACTCCGGGCGTGGTAAAAAGCTGAATATGGCGGAGTTTCACTATTCACAATTCCCTTCCGACCACCAGACTGGAACAGTTCTGTTACAGGAAAATCCGCCACAAAAACATCTCCAGGCATGTACGTGGGCCACGTTAGAAAGGAAAAAAAACAGCAACAACAACTTAAAACAAATCCGTCCGAGCTGAATTAATCCATTAAAACAATTCTGTCCTTCCACAATCCGGTAAATTCCAGCCGAAGTGCATTTGCTTTCAGCTCTTCCACATGTAATTGCATTACAGGCTGCATCCACTCCCTGCCTGCCATGTGACGTCTCTCAGAGAGGAAGCGGCTCCAGTGTGCACCAGCACTGCACTACACTAACACTACACTACACTAACACAACACTACACCAACACTACACTACACCAACACAACATTACACTAACACAACATTACACTAACACTACACCAACACAACATTACACTAACACTACACTAACACAACACTACACCAACACAACATTACACTAACACAACACTACACCAACACAACATTACACTAACACTACACCAACACAACATTACACTAACACTACACTACACTAACACAACATTACACTAACACTACACTA
>CM041001.1:4110721-4154263 GCA_022985145.1 Pangasius djambal | reverse complement strand
ACCAACACAACATTACACTAACACTACACTACACCAACACAGCATTACACTAACACTACACTACACCAACACAACATTACACTAACACTACACTATACCAACACAACATTACACTAACACTACACTACACCAACACAACATTACACTAACACTACACTATACCAACACAACATTACACTAACACTACACTACACCAACACAACATTACACTAACACTACACTACACCAACACAACATTACACTAACACTACACTACACCAACACAACATTACACTAACACTACACCAACATTACACAACACTACACTACACAACATTACACTGCACTACACTACACCAACACTACACAACATTACACTGCACTACACTACACTAACACATTACACTAACACTACACAACACAGCACTACACTAACTACACTACACAGCACTCACTACACAACACTACACTACACAACACAGCAAAAGACCTACTGTCTACACTGACACGGCACACTCTCACACACTAACACACACACTTTACTTAATATTTACTTCATAATTTCACACTTTATACGTTTATCTGTGAAATACTCACTGACTGACTTAATCACAGTTATTAATGTTAAGTGTGTTTCTGACCAACTGGGGGGAAAAAACAGTACAATTCAGCTACTCAGGAAGAGTGGCTAGTTAGCCTGTTTTTTTATCTCTTCACAACTAATTATTAATCCAAAATTTCTAATATAACAACTTGTCTTATTTGTCTAATTATAACTTGTTCATACATTACTCAGACTTTTACTATGACATACATTATGTGAACAGTGCTGCCATCTTAAGACTACAGCTGAACATACAGTATGTTAATGGTCAAAAGTTTGTGGACACCTGACCATCATAGATATACAGTATGTGGTTCTTCCCCAAACTATTGCAACAAAGTTGGAAGGACACCGTTGTATAGGACGTCTTTATATGCTGTAACAATTACGATTTCCCTTCAGTGGAACTAAGAGGCCCAAACCTGTTCCAGCATGACAAGGTTCCTGTGCACAAAGCGAGCTCCATGAAGACATGGTGTGTGAAGGTTGGAGTGGAAGAACTCGAGTGTCCTGCACAGAGCCCTGACCTCAACCCCACTGAACACCTCTGGGATGAACTGGAACACCGACTGCACCCCAGACCTCCTCATCCAACATCAGCACCTGACCTCACTAATGCTCTTGTAGCTGAATGAACACAAATCCCCACAGCCACGCTCCAACATCTAGTGGAAAGCCTTCCCAGAAGAGTGGAGCTTATTATAACAACAAAGAGGAGACCAATTCCATATTAATGCCATGCTACATGTATTGATACTGAATTCGTAATGCTAGCATACTTCATAAGATGTAACCTAATGTTTTGTTAGCTATGACTTTTTTGTGGCTCGCTAGCTGACAAAAAAACATTGCTTTGGTATGCCTTTTATGGCCAACAGGGATGCGACTGATAGATTAGTATTTTTGCCCCACCCTAGATTGCCACCCCAAAAAAAGTCATTGGGTTTAACCTGGCCAACCCACGCCCCTGATGGTACCCTCAAGGGAAGAACTTCTGGACTTTTAATTTGTATCTTTTACATGGTAATGTAAACGTAATGTACCTTTAAAAAATGTGTTAAGGTACCATTGGACTTTAAGGACGGCTCTTGTTCATTAGCCTTTAGAGTAATCTTTAAAGGTACACTACATGAACCTTTCAGGACTGAGTGTACCACCCCAGTGACAAGAAAAGGTAGTTTAGTAATATTTTACTCAGATCTTAGACATGTTTTTTTATATTAATAGCCAACTATACCTTAAACTGTACCTTGTCGCTGGGACGAAACCCTCAAAGGTACACAGTTTGTAACTTTAATACATATCCTTTACTTAGAAAAGTGCATATAGTGTAATTTAAATCTTTTTTCGATGGTTAACTATATCCACATTATCAGGTGAGAGATGCATGTTATAGACAAGACTTTTGCATGCAAAAGACAAGGGAGGGTCCTGAGAATGTACAAAAAGGCAAATTCTTACAGAACAGGTTTTATCTTAAAAAAATAAATAAATAAAAACTTGATTTACCAGTTTTGTCTCTTTGTGGAACATTTTAAGGGCTAACGTACAACCCTGAGTTTAGTTTAAACAAATTTGCCTCACCTTACCATGAAGCCAAGAGCCCTTAGCTATCCAAAGAACTACTGAAGAACCATTTTTCCTAAGTGACATGAGAGCTGTGACCTTAATCATTTGTACTTGAAGGAACTCTGATCAATCTGTATTCTACACATGAAGGGACCTCCCCATAACTGTTTAGATGTAAAGAACCTCACGAACTTGCTCGTGTTTAATGTTTAATGGCTGGAGATTCTCCACAAGGGGGTGCTCTTAGTCAGTAGCTTGTGTGTGCATTATTTGGAAAAGGCAGGAACCTGGCATGAATCCAGCCAACAGAATCTGGAAAATGCAAGAACCCACTAACAGGGTGCCAGTGGAAATTTTGGGGGCCCTGACAGGTGAACAGGTAAGTCAAAGAAGTTTGATGGAATAGCTCCTAGCCTCCTAAAAGCTTGATGATTAAGGATTCAGAGTTAAGAATTAAAAAGCAACGAGCATATAAATGGCATTCGTTTATATGGACTGTAATGCCTCTTGGGAAATGATGCTTTCAGGGCCTTCGTCCCTTCTCCGATTACAGCCACACTCCCCTATGTGGCTTAGGGCTGCGAGCGGACAGTGATTGCATTTCTGTGTGGCACTACTGCAACACACTGTTGAAAGTGAAATGCATGGCAATGGGAAATTGAATTCATTTATGAAGTCAGCATTTCATTATTTAAAAAAATGTATAGAGCAACACAACAACAACGTAATGAAGGTTTTGCTTTTCAGTGTAGCACAGTGCTCTCATGTCACAAATTACAGGCAATACTTGTGTATTGCATTTCACGAGCTAACGTAAAAATGCTGAAACCCACCGCACTGTGGTTTCATTTCAGTGCAGATTTCAGAAACATTCTCTTGTTCAGCCTGTTTACTAACTAAATCTTTTTTTTTTTTCTTTTCAAGTTAAATAATACACATTATTGTCATCCAAGTGACAACAGGAATTTAATGGACTCTAACCAACCACCTGCAGGTCAGGAGTTTTTCACACATTAAATTAGCTGTCCTTCACTCATTCCTTCCTTATTTTGTTTCACTTTCACTACAAGAGTGGTACTAAAAGCAAAACCACTTCCACATTTGAACAGAAATATTTAGGTCAGTTGAAGCAGTACTCCGCCCAGACCTGCATACTCCACCTAGGGTGTAAAAGCGAGCATGCTCACGAAAAAAAGGAACATCTTAATACCTTCACCAACGTTCCTGTGAAAAGTGAAGTGAATCGACACCAGAGAAAAGACAGGAATGCATTTTTAATAAAAAGTGGCACAGACTTTATTACTCAGACTCACAGCACATTCTACAGACACCAGAAAACAGGGATGGGGGATGAGAACACCAGGAGACCTTTACAGAAGTTTTTGAAGAGACCCAATCTAAAATGTTAAAAAAGCGTAGAAACGGACGTACAAAACGAGCATCGATGAGATTAAATGGATCCTGATATCAGTGAGATTAGTCAGGCCATAGCCAATCAAAACAGGAAGAAAATTCATATCCACATTTCAACTTCATATTCACCCCCCCCCCTTCCCCCCAAACATTCATTGCAGCTCATTAAATAAAGCTCATTAAATGCTAAGATTTTAAAACTCAGCTGGACATTTACATTTTGACATTGCAACTTTTTTGAAAGAAATGACAAAAATGGCAAAAGGGAAATAAAATAGTAAAACACAAAAAGAATTACCAAAGATTACATTCTGAATTGTTAGACGAACCAGGCATGCAGCTCTGCTCAGACTAAATGTGGATACTACACAGCTCTGCTGATCACAGAACATTAGAAGAATCCAAAAACAGAGAAATCAACGCATCCAAAGCACAGGGGAAGAGAAGGAAAAGAATCTAGATCAACTCATTCTGCTAAATTCCGAGATCGTTCTTCCACCCCTAAAAATCTTTTCTTTACGGTGTTAGGAGAGCGGCAGGGGACACATCTACTGAAGAGGCAGAGGAATGTAGACTCTGAAAAGAAGCTGAAGGAAAACGGGTAGGGCAGTATGTCTTTGCTTGCTGTCCTCTAGAAGAACCGACCCGAGTACTGCTTCACACTGGAAGAGAACCACACACAATTCAGACAGACAGCAATAACCTATGTACTTTTATTAAACCTTACTAAGTGATTATTTTTCCCCCTCATAAAGATCTGGATGCTAAAGTTGCATGTATATGTAGTTGTAGTCTGTGAAACACTAGAGTTAATAGTTATATTCTCATAGCGAACAAATGAAAGGCCTTTCAGAAGTCTTTCTACTGGATATACGACAGGGACAACATTAACCAAAACCTCTTACATTTTGTGCTACAAGTCATCAGAAGTGTTAAAAATATTTTATACCACAGCACAATTCAACTGTGGGTTGGTCAAAAGGTGTTGATAAAGTTTTTTTTTTTTTTTTTTTTTTTTTTTTTTTTTTTTTTTAAACAGCAGCTCTGACAGTAGTCGAGCTGCAAGGGATATATTAACATACTTATACAAAAACCTTTTTGTTTCCATAGTAACAGCTAAGTCATAAGGAGTTGCATGGCAGAAGCTCAATATAAATGGAAAAGAAAATGTGTCTAATTATTGGCATTTTGGGAAGGAGTCTCCAGTGTCAGCACTTTTCTGGTATAGAAAATTCTTCAGGACAAAGGGCTTATATATAAATAAATAAGTTTAATGGACATTCTGACAATAAATAGGTAGATAGATCATGTTATTAATCCCAGAGGGAAATTCACAGGAACAGCATTTATTAAATGAAGCATTATCAACAAATTTAACTACAAGCAGGTAAAAGTATGATGTGTCTTTCTATAAATAAATAAAAAGTTGTTAGCATTGACAAATTGCTGTGGAGTGATATGAGAGAAATAAAACACGCCGGGACATGCTGTTATTGGAAAATAATCCTCTTCAGGGCGGTAACGGTAACTCCATAATGGCACCCTCAGTCACTGCTTATTTTCCTATAACAGCATGCCGGGTCATATAGTACTATTACGAATCACATCTACAAAATCACAGCTACCTGTTGCAGAGTAACAGAGCTGAGTTCATACATAAGGAGTTATACAGTCATGCTGCGATTGCGGTAGTAAAAAGTCAACTGGAGGCATGTAAACACACACACAGTGTACAGACACACATTAGTAGAAGTTTAGAATGAAACAGACATGAAAGTTAGGGCAGGTTTAGTGAAACAGGAAAAGGGGGGAGGAGGGCAGATGAGCCTGGGCCTGTGCTGTAGGGCAGACTGTGATTTGTTGTCACTTCATCTAACTAACAACAACAAAATCACAAGTCTTCCACACAGAAGCAGGCCAGCTTTCTCGCACTCTCCTGGGCTCCGTGTACTGCACCTCTCAGTCACTTTTAGTTTGGATTTCTATCTCAAATAACCCAGACACCACATTTCCCCCAAGAAGAAAAAGCAAAAAAAAGAGACAGAGAGAAGAGGATAGCATTTGCAGGCTAGCATCAAGTAGAAGCAAGTTAGACCACACTTAGATGTACATGTTTGTCATAGTAGGTTTATGTATACCTTATGAAATGATACATTTAACAAAAACAGGCCCAACACATTTTCTGTTCAAATGTGTGTGGATCTGTGCCAATGTTTGCTCACAGGGCTATTGAGCACAAGACAGAGATTTTGTTGTAACAGCAACAATCTATTCAACACAACATCCAGTGTGCCAATACTTTAATATTTGCCATAATTGAAAAATTATTGAGCACAATCTGTATTTTCTGTATTATCTGACAGTCACACACCCTGTTATACCCTATGTAGTGAGTATATATAGTGAACAGGAAGTCATTTGGCATTCAGTCTAACTCGAAGATGTTAGATGTTTCTATGGATAATGTTTCATGTTTTTCCCTCCCAAGTTTATGATAAAATGATAGTTTTATCTAATCTCATCATGATTTTCAGTGCTAATGTTCACCTTCTGTGTTGTAATGATGTACAACACCTACAACCTCTAGAATATTCTAATGTATTGAAATACTAAATTCATGTTTATTTAAAAACTAATAAATTTGTCATTTATTCAGCTGCCTAGGTTTTGCCACTTAGCCTAAAACTAGTAAGGGTTACGATGCTGTTATTAAATTTGTGAAGCAAAATAATTTCACACATGTAGCAGACTATATTTTAAATACAGGGAAATCAATTAGTGTTCGAGTTCTCGACTAAATTATGCAAAATGCCCATTACTAGTTTGAAGCATTGCTCATATATTTAAGGACTAATTAACAGGTTACGTTAAATAAGACTGCAGAGAAGGAAAAGACAGGAAATTGGGTAGTACTGGAAGTATGAGGTTATTTTGCCTGTGATAAGAAGAACGTAAGAGTCAAAAGTTTATTCATTTATATACAAAAGGTAAAAAGCAGACTGTGGCTGTGTTTGTGTGAAAAGCCTGCTGTCAGGCCCAGAGCCTAGCTGTGCGATCGTGAACTTGCCTGTTCTGCAGAAGATACTGGGCGTTCTGAATCTGGTCCTGCGTTCCTGTGATGGTGATGATACGATCCTCCGAACCCTCCAAAGGCTCATCGATTTTGATGGAGGCTCCGGACTCATGACGGATCTGCTTAATACGCTGTCCGCCTTTCCCGATGATGGAGCCGGCCAGCTAATACGGGATAAGGGCATTTAGGCCATATGCATGCGAGTAAGGCTGTGTGTGCGCGCGCGCGCGTATGTGTGTGTGTGTGTGTAAAAGACAGAGTTAAAGCACACTCACGTCTTTGGGTATAGTCACTTGTGTTGTGATGACAGGACCACCGATGTCGCCGTAGGAACCTCGTCCACCTGCAGAAACAGATTAACAAGTCATTAATTCATGCCTACATTTTATTCATGCAGAGTCTGCACATAAAAATATGACGGACACTTACCAGATTGGAAGGGTTCCCAAGAAGAGTTATTGTCTTCAGATATCAGATAAGGGAAAGAAAATAAGAAGAGAGAGAAAAAAAAAAAAAAAAAGATTATCAAGATATTAGAGGTATAATAGAAAGATGTGAGTAACAGAAAGCGAGGAAACACTACAGCTACTGAGAGCAGTGTTCTGACATGTTTGATTAGGGGTAACCTTGAGTGTGTGTGTGGGAGAAAGAGTGAGAGTGTGAGAGAGAGAGAGAGAGAGAGAGAGAGATTTTGTGCTTATGGGAGTAAAGCTGAACAACACTCACCATATCCACCTCCACTCTGTTCAATCAGAGAGAGAGAGAGAGAGAGAGAGAGAGAGAGAGAGTTAGACCAACCTATATGCATGAAAAACACACACGTGTACATACATATGAAAAAATGAAAAACTAATTAAAGCGCTTGACAAAGCTCTGCACTTGCAGCTTCGCCCCGAGTTCACTGGTGAGTGTGATGGCTTTCACCTACATATCTATCTGCTCCTTGGTTACCAAGGCAACAAGTGATTCAAAAAATCCATTGCCTAGCAACAGCAGGCCAAAGCAGTTCACAGCATATGCATCCATTACCCTGTCATTTCACAGAGACAGAACAAGCAGTTCCACTCGGGTTTTCCAAGTCCATTTCCAAAACTGGCCCTTCCTCTCCAGACCCAGACACCCCCACAAACTGCACATCTTTCACAGATATAGAACATGCAGAAGCGTGGTCATACAACAGGTTTTCCTCTTACCATGCTTTCGTAGCGATCTCCAGGTCTTCCTCTTCTGTCACTTAGGGCAAACGGTAATAATTAGAATTCTGTTGCTAAATCAGGCAGCACATCTACTCAGGTGGTACATAACAGATTTAAATCATTTGCGTATATATATTTGCCATGGGCTTTATTAGCTATACCCCACACACACACACACACACACACACACACACACACACACACACACACACACACACACACACACACACAAAAAAACAGCCAAATATAAAATACAGAAAGGATTAATGAGCATGCACCACATACATCACTACAAAACATTGTCAAACAGTAGCATCTTAAAAAATAAGAAGAAAGAGGGGGGGGGTCTATTTGTAAAACATGATTGAATCACTGGCAGCTTGTGTGTGTGTGTGTGTGTGTGGCACATTGCAAATTAAAGGATAGTATTTAATTTAATACAGAGTTACTAGAAACAGCCTTTTTAATTACGCAACTATACCTCAGAGTAAACGTGGCATTGCAGTTGGTGAATATCTAAAATAAACCAAACAACCTGTCGCATAATGTGCGGTCTGGAGCTGTGCAAAACATGATGCATTAATTGACATCCATTTTAGTACTGCTGGGAGAGTTGTGATGCGATTCATTCTTAGTGACCTGGGAGTCCTTTGGACTAAGCACCACTGGCTTAGGTGCTGCTTTTAGTACTAAAATACTAACCAAGAAGTATGAAACAGCTGGTTTTTTGACGTTTCTTAAATTGTACATTTAGGAGTTTCTTTTAGCTTTAAGGCTTTTTTTGTGCACACAAAACCTTATAACCAGTTATGAACTAGTTTGGAAAGAATAACATAGCCACCAATTCACACCAATTACAGCTTTGTTGTCCACAAAGTTACGTACCTCGGTCTGTCGTCTATGTTGCCGTGATGGTGGGAAAACCGGTCTCCTCTGCAAAACAATAAAACTGTCACAGCAGGGCAAAAACAAAAACACAAATGGAGCATTTAGGCTCAAAATACTGACAAATCTGGGACAAACAAAACAGAACCACAAAACATTCACGCTGGGGAGGAAACAAGTTCTAAATAAAGTTCATTATAAGCACAAAGAAAAAGGCTAATTTATTTACCCTCCTCTGGGAGGAGGTGGAGGAGGAAGAGGCAGATTTCGGGCCCGGCTCCCGCCTCGGCCTCCTCTCCCTAACGGCGGTGGAGGTGGTCCGCGGCGGGGACTCATGTCATCATAGTCACGCCTAGAGGGGGGCATGGGGCGTCCGCCACGGCTGGGGGGCATACGATCAAAACTGCCACGCCCACGCATGGGGAACCCTCCCATGGGCCGTCGCCCTCTCTCCTCAAACATCATGGTGAAGCCGCCGTAGTCGTAGGTCTCATCATAGAAATTTGGGTCGTACGGCTGGGCACGGCCTTTAATGGGAGCCTAAGCAGGATGGAAGTGAGAGTGTGAAGGTCTGATTTCCAATTTTCCTCTTGCATCAGATTACAAAATCAAATCAGTGGGAACATGCAACTCTACCTCTGACGTCAGTTCTAGGATGACCTTAATGCACTCCACCACTCGCTGAGGTTTTCCTCCCACTAAAACCACGCGGTCTGTCGAATGAGGGCAGCACTCTTGGAAGAGTTTAATGGTCGTCTGGGTATTCTAAGACACAAGATAGCAGATAGTTTAAAAAAATAAAATAAATAAATAAATAAATAAATAAATAAATAAATAAATAGAGTTAACATCAACTCAAATCAGAGCTACTTGTATTGATTGTCAGATTGTATGACAGTGTAGCGTGAGGCACAAATCCAAGTTAATGCCATAGAGTTACATTTTGGTATACTGTTAGTTATCAAGTGTTTTTTTTTCCCTAGATGTGCACAACAGTTAATGTATGCTCCAAGATGTTTCTAACAAGGTAACAATCTTTTTTTTTTTTTTTAATAGAAAATCATATCTCAAGACCTCCTATCAAGCATTATAACTCAGTAGTGTTATTTTGGCAAGAAGGAATTTTGCCTAATGCAGAATGTTACAGAGATTACTTTACACATTCGTTTGTAGTTTACTGCTAAACAAAATCCATTTTATTCAGCATTTCTAATTCTGCAAGCACTGGGTACTGGGTGTTATGAGATAATTGTTTTATTTTGAAATTTTGGTTGTTGTTAGTCCTTTAAGCTCTACCAGAAACATATCTGGTCTGATTAGTGAAGCGATAAGATGGCTTGTTAAAAAAAAAAAAATTAAAAAAATGCTGACAGCGAAAATAAACAAACTGACACAGAGGTATGCATTTATTCCCTGCTTTAAGTTGACCACGTCAAATTTGACTATTAGAGGCTTATTTTTGGCCACAGACTAATCATTAATGGTTAAGCATTAAACAGTGACTGTTGTCACCATTCAGTCATGGTAATTGTTTATCTGAGTAAGCAACTAAACCTTCAGAAATGTTAGCCGAATAACCTTGATCTAGGACTAAACTTGCAAAAGGGGTTTCTTTTAAAAACCTACACAGCTTACCTCTCTCAGTTCCTTAATCTTGGCCCCTTTGACACCAATAATGCCTCCTGCCAAACTCTGATGAATCAGCAGGCGCAGCTCACAATCAAAGTCTATACCATTGTAGTGCTGGTACTGCCAAACAGAAGGAGTCCAAGTCTCAAAAAAAACAAACTTGAAAATTAACCAGCATGCATGTGTGCCTAGCTTGCAATCTTGACCTCATTTTTTTTTAACCCAACATCTGTAATATACGTGTTATTAATATATGCAAGCTGAATTTCTCCATGTAGATCATCCTCCAAGCTCAGTCCTTACCTCCTCAAGAGTAGGGATGATCTTCAGAAGAATCTCTCCGATTGTCTCAATATCTGCACTCACACTCAGGATGCTGCATCGGCCAAACAAAAGCATAGAAAGACAAGAGCAAAAACAGACAGACACTGAAATTTACATTCAGATTCACTACAATATAATGATCAAAAAATAAATCTGAGCTTTGAAAATAAACCTATTAAAAAAAACAAAAAAAAAAACACACACAAACAAAACAAACAAACAAAAAACCCTGAACACATGTTTAGGTCTCCCACAATGGACTGAAATACGAGTCACTGACATGCAATTGACCCCTGCACATTCAACAAACATCACTCCTGAGGAGATGGGCAACAGGCCATGAGAGAAAGCTACACGTTTTATACACCCCACCATTGAGAAGATACTGAGAGAAGCGTGGAGGGGGGAAAACAAAAAAAGAAACTAACGGGCCTCTTGGTTATGATACACCAGGAAAGATGAGCGAGAGATTTATATATATATAAAATACTTGAAAGAGAAAAGGATAAAACAAAAAAAAATTTTTAAAAACTTAAATCAGCCCAAAATGAAGTGCAAAAGCAAAAATAAGAAGGGACACCGCAAGTGGAGACCGAGAGGTGATGTATAGAGCTGGAGCAGGGCGCCAGAGGAGAGACCTGTTGTCTGGCCTAAGAAAAAAAAAAAAAGAAAACCAGGGAAGAGATGCAGTACAGGACAAATCAAAGACATCAAGACAACAGTGAAGACGACAGAGAGGGGAAGTGAGACAGCGGCAGTCATAGACAGTGATGCTGAGAACAGTGAAATGGTGGGCAACAAAGAGAGACAGAAATGAGATGTGGCTTTTTTTAAACAATTAATAGTCAATACCAGAGCAAGGAAAAGCAACAGCAGCAGCAACAACAAAGATAAATATCTTAACACTTCAAGCAGTGTTCCTTCCATTCAAACTGAGTAGGGAAAGTTCTCCCTGTGTTTTTTTTTTTTTTTTTTTTTTTTTTTGTCGTAATACCAACTTCACAAACATCTCAAAGAAAAAAAGGTCCCAAATAAATACTGAATGGGGTGTTGGGGGGAAGGGGAGAAGACATAAAAAAACCAAATGTTACAATACATGTTTCTTAAAAAGGGGCGATACTACGTGTATAAAAATGTTAATATGAAACAGAAGGTTATCAAAGACATGTGTTCTCTGTTCTAATCAGGCAGTGAGGCAATAACTGGTGGGACATACCGCTCTGGGCCACTGCTGTCTGGGACTGATACACTGGCATTGTACTGCATTGGTCGTGGAGGTTGGCATTGGGCAAGGGCATTCAATCACATGTTGTCAAGTAAGGTGCCCGTTTAGGGAGGGGCACGATTATGGGGCCAACCGGGGTGTCAGGTGGGCGGGCGTTCAGGGGCGGAGGTTGGGCCAACGTCAAGGTGGGCAACGCAGGAGGGACATGTCGATCCAGAACATGGGCAACAGAGGAAGGTGGCCAAAAACCAAAAAATAAATAAATAAATAAAAAAAGTAAAGGAGAGGGAAGAGGGGGAGAAGGAATACATTTTTAATTGAATACAAGGCTATATTCACTATATTGTTAAAAAAAAATTTTTTTTTTGAAGAGACTTGGCAACGAGTGCACAAGAAACAGATCTGGACAGATCTGAAGACAGTTTAGATACAGAACTAATACAAAAGTTATTTAAGAAATTAAGACTATGGGTCAGCTCAAGAGTCTAGACATCTGTTTTAGGGCTTTGGCACATGGCCCGCCATGACATCCCTATCGGGGAGAGCGAGACAGAATGCTCTGAAGATGCTCTGACTTAACATTTCAGTAATAAACTACTCAATGTCAAAACCCCACAATCAGGCTCCATTCAGAGAGCATGAGAGTCTGTCCAAATGAGCTAACCTATAGGTAGTGCACATCACTGTGCCATCTACGGACAGCAAGATTTCCCGTTTAGGGTCAAGAAGCATGCAAAGTGATTAGCAACCTTACACATCCAGCTACATTATTACGAATGAGATTTAAGTAGAATCAATTGGTGCTTTCGTTTGAGATCAATTCCAGATGATTAGTAAAAATGTTGGGCAACAAAAAATTGGAAACCATGATTGCTGATGATCTGAAGGCAACTCCCACCCGGCTTTTACAGAAATTTATCAACTGCCCTTTCTAAAAGCTCAAAATACTCACGTCTGTCCGAAGTGCTTTAATGTTCTTGCCACCTTTTCCGATCACTGCACCCGCATTCTGAACAAATAAAGAAAATAAATAAGTGTCTAAAAAAATTTTTCATTAAACACAATTAAGATTTACATATTTTCTTTTCTTTGCTACTTTGTACAGCAAGATGTCTCCTAGTATTTAATCCAAATTTTTTAGGAATTTATCAATGAAAAAAAATAAACCAAATAAAGTCTACATGACCGTTAGACTCACTTTGCTCTGTAGCAGCACTCTCAGCTCCACCATCTCATCTGTGTTACGGGAGCGTTTGAAGGCTTGTTCCTCATCCATGTCCTCAGCAGGGCGTTTACCTGTTAACAGTGAAATGTCAACTGTATGATGCAAGAACTCCAGCCATTATTTTCCAAACACTGATCATGTTTGAAATCCATATATTCATGTTATGTTAAACAGAAACTAGGTTTATTCCGAAATTACTGGTGTGCAAAGTCGGTGCAGGTGTATAGTACAGGTTTTCCTTCTGTGGTAAATTTAAGGTCGAGTGCCAAAGCATTGGTTTTTGTCTACATAAATGGAAAGCATTAGATTATTCATAATATAATAAAGAAAACTGGTAGAGCGGTTGATGTAGGTAATGTAAAGCAAAACATTCTTTTCTGATCTCACGTCACCATCTTAAGTTAGAGTCTTGTTAACTCTGGCTGGTTAAATTCCTTACCGTATCTCTGCACAGTCCAATAGCTCAGCTGTCAATCACATTCATGCTGTTCACACTAGGTTTCAAGCAGTGTTAGTATAGTTCCTTAGGAATTTAAAAAAAAAAAAAGTTTGTGGACACCTGGGTTTGTGCTCGAATATCTCAGTCCAGATTCAGTCCCTCTTCCTGGGAAAGCGTTCCACTAGATGTTGGAGCGTGGCTGTGGGGATTTGTGTTCATTCAGCTACAAGAGCATTAGTGAGGTCAGGTGCTGATGTTGGTGAGGAGGTCTGGGGTGCAGTCGGTGTTCCAGTTCATCCCAGAGGTGTTCAGTGGGGTTGAGGTCAGGGCTCTGTGCAGGACACTCGAGTTCTTCCACTCCAACCTTCACACACCGTGTCTTCATGGAGCTCGCTTTGTGCACAGGGGGATTGTCATGCTGGAACAGGTTTGGGCCTCCTCAGAAGTTTGGGGAAGACCCACATATGGGTGCGATGGTCAGGTGTCCACAAACATTCAGCCATATAATGTAGTTTTAGGTCAAATAAGCCTACATCCTCCAAACCGTCTGGTCTGCACCCACAACCATGTACACCAATTAATCCTTATACACTTAGTAAAATAGTTCTACCATCAGTCAGATGGTGCAACGGCTGATGTGTGCAGTGCGGAAGGTGGTTGCATTTGGAACGAACAGAATAGAATGAAGCACACTGACTTCTTCAAAACAAAGATATTAAAAGGTTAATGTGAATAAAAACTAATGACACAGAAGGAAAATCTACTCGTCCCGTCCACCCCGCACAAGACCTCCGACCCCACTGAAGCACAGTTTAACAGCATCCTGAAAACGAAGTCTTACCGTTAGTGTCAGTGTTGCTGAATGTGGTCTCTTCGTCCTGCTGCTCAATTTCTGTCTCCATTGTCTTCTATCAAGGAGAAAACAGGAAAGGGCTCTCCTCTCCGTGGGAAAACGCTGCGGGACAGACAGGACGGTTCAGCTGATATGAACACACACAGGATCTGATACACAGCATCAGAATACACATGGATCAGTATCAGACTTGGGTTTGACCTAGTGATGGATTGCTTGCGGTGTGTGTGTGTGTGTGTGTGTGTGTGTGTGTGTGTGTTATGTTGACTGAAGATGACACAATGCACAGGACACAAATAACAGAGCAACAGGTGTTTGGTAACTACGGGGATGTCAGTGTCAGGGTCAGATCTGACATATTTTAGGATTAGAGGATGTATATACTGCAAAACGTTTATGTACATCTGAACTGAAATCTTCATCAAAATAAGTTCAGTGGAAAACAAACAAGATTCAGAGATAAAACCTCACACTGTATTACTCAACAAAAATATGATAAAACAACAACCAGCTACAGAAGCAGAGCAACAAGGCCTGGGCTGCTGCTTCTTCAAAATGGTGCGTGTGTATTAACATTAGCGTTAGCATTAGCATCATGCTCACCGGTTAACAGCATTAGCTCTACGGAGCTAGCAATTCAAACTCATTAAAAAAATAAAATCAGCATATCAGATTAACCAGTTCATGCCGTCGCCGAAGTCTGTATGCGAATTTATTTCAGAGCTAAATATGCCCTGAAAGCAGAAGTGTCTCTGTAGCTCGCTGCGGAGGCAGAAATCACAAAATGGCTTGCGGAAAAGCCTTCAGTCACATTAGCATGTTAGCTACATGTGCAACATCATTATAATATATGGAAATTATTTATCCTATTAGAGGCATAAATGAGAAACAGGTGTCCGGTTGCCCTGACAACCAAACGTCACGTCACTGCGTTAATTAGCTAACGCTAGCTAACAAGCGAAGAAAAAGAAAACACTCAATTTTATGGCTTGCTTAGCGGGCTAACATGCTAACACGCTAACACGCTAGCTAACCGGAAAGGCTGCACAGTTCCTAACGCTAGCTAATTAATGTCGACGGACGCCTCCTTCCCTTTACACTCCGACTGCCATTAGCTTCTCATACTCCACACTGCGCGGCTACTGCGTTCTTCTGCTTTATTATCAATTATTAAATATATATATATATATTTATATATATAAATATTCTTAATCAGTAAAGACAGTTACTGACCTGCTAACGGCACCGCTCGTCACTCCGATATTTTGGCCAAGAAATCGAGCTACGCGTTCTATCCTGATTTCACTGCATATTTACACGAGCGTCTGTCATAAGCTGGGATTGGTCAAGATAGACGCTCGTGTCAATCTATCTTAAAGCCTGATTGGACAGGGCAACTGTCAAATAAACGGTCAAGCCCGTTATCACAGCCGAACCATTCGTTTAGAAGGCTGTCCGTCACCACAAATCGCCCCGCCTCCTTGACCTGCGTTAACCGTACAGGCTGTAGTCTTATCGTCATAGCAACCATTTAAAGCGGCTCCGTATTACAGGCTTCACAAGCATTATGATTTCTCCATAAATATATATGCTGTGTATGTGCATGTACACTCATTGCACACACACACACAAGTCTGCACACACACACACACACACACACACACACACGTGTATGAATTTATGTGTGTGTGTGTGTGTGTGTGTGTGTGTGTGTGTGTGTGTGTGTGTGTGTGTGTGTGAATGGTAGCACAAGGACATTTTGTACAAGCATATTTCTGTAAACTGGCTCAGTTTTTTATATGCAACGATTGCTTTTCACTAAAGTGTAACTCCAGCAGTTTTGCAAAGCTATTTTGAACAAAAACCATTTACATACACCTTCAGAGTTTGTACTGACTAACCTTATCTTTTAACAATAAAGAATTATTCCATTATTCATGTATTCATTCATATTCAGTAACTGCTTTATCGTGGTCAGGGTCGCGGCGAGTCCTGGGAATACCAGGAATACACCCTGGATGCACACACACACATATCCAGATCCAGACCCTGACCAGGATAAAGTGGTTACTGAAAAAAAAGATGAATGAATGAACAGTAAGACCACAGAATTCTGCAGTGTTTAATGCATTTAGTGTTCATCTGTATACTGCTTATACCTTATATAGGCGTTATTTCAACAACACGGCCATTAACTGTAACTGAACTGAACACTGTTATAATTTTTATCATTTTTATTCTGACTACAGGCAGACCAAACCAAGGAAAGACTATAATAATCTTCCTCGCCCTCTTGTGGTAAAAACACGTTAAAAACATCTCATTTTTTTCTGTTCAGTGTGTGTATTTCTGAAACTGATCCTCCAGACCAGATTTTTTTAAGAGAACAGAAAATGTCCTTTTTTTCTCTTCTAAATCTAAACCTTTTACATACAAGAACTGAAACTGATCTGAAAAGACACCAGATCACAAAGAAGACATGGAAAAGCTGTGCACTCTCTTTACAAATGCATAAATTCCTGCTTCTGTAGATGTAATATTGAGGGTCTATTTAGTAATAGATTTAAATGTTACACTCTAAAGACCTCATACAATATTTGAGATAACTATTTACATGCATCTAGGTAAAGTCAGTTTAAGTATTATTAAGTGAACACTATATGAAAATTATTGTCGGAGTAACACAACTTGCTCATTTTCACGTGTGTGTGTGTGTGTGTGTGTGTGTGTGTGTGTGTGTGTGTGTGTGTGTGTGTGTGTGAATGTGCGTTTGGCTGTGTTTCATATATGTATACGAGTAAACTTTAAAATAATGCCAAAATAGATCCTCATATAGATAAATGAGAAATAAAATGCTAGTCAGTCAACTAATAGTATTAGTGTAGTAATAGTTATAGTGTCTCCTCCCTTGATTCCACATATTCTCTATGTGACTTTTTTTTTTCAGGCTATTTGTCCAGCTATTTTGTTGACTTATACTATTTTTTTTTTCCATTATTGGGAGAATGCAACATTTAGCATTGAAAAAGGATTTTCAGAAAATGCATCTAGGTATATTTTATTTTAAGCTATTATATTAGGTTGCAGGCTATTTTATTTATTTCAAATTATTCTATTATTATTATATATATATACATTCATACACCTTGCACATTCATGCAATTATTCAAATTATCAGCCAATCATGTGGCAGCAGATCAGTGCATAAACTCACGCAGATACAGGTCGAGAGCTTCAGTTAGTATTCACATAAACTTCAGAATGTGGCAAAATTGTGCTTTCGGTGATTTTGTTGCATAGTTGCTGGTGCCAGACAGGCTGAGCTGAATATTTCAGAAAGTCCTGAGATTTTCACATACAACAGTCTGTTTACACAGAATGGTGTGAAAAACAAAAAACATTCAGTGAGCGGCAGTTCCATGGGCTTGTTGATGAGAATGGCCAGACTGCTTCAAGCTGACGTGAAGGCTACCGTGACTCGGTAATAATCACTCTTTGCAGCTGTGGTGAGCAGAAAAGCATCTCAGAACACACAACAAGTCAAATCTGAAGACCACAATGGGTTCCACTTCTATCAGCCAAGAACAGGAATCTGAGGCTATTATTATTATTATTACTATTATTATTATTATTATTATTTCCTAACCACTGATATTTTTTATAGTGTTTGTAGGCCTATATGTTCTATTTCCTTCTAACACCTAGCCCCACTCATCACATAAACATTAAGCACATAAAATAAGATTATTCATATATATATATATATATATATATATATATATATATATAGAGAGAGAGAGAGAGAGAGAGAGAGAGAGAGAGTTGTTGTGGACTAGCGTGATGTGGGTTCTGTTGCTTGCTTATTTTTTCCCCTGCACCACTTTCCCAGCGCACAGCTTACTCCAGCAGTGGCATTTCTGCTCTGTAGTTATTCTTTCTTAGATGCAACCCATCTTGTGCGTCAAAGTGCACGTCATCCCCCGGTAATGGCTGTCAGTGGATTGGGCTTTTGTTGAAGGCGCGCGACACGCCACGCTCGCGCTTGTAGCACGAACTGGCCAAAAACTTTAGGGTTAAATTGAAAATAATATCATGACTTAAAAAAAAAACAGCAGCAGAGTGCATATTTCATAAAGATATATATATATATATATATATATATATATATATAGTTTTCTTTCATTTACTGTGCTTCATATGCCACTGACAGGATGTAAATATTCCTGTAAATACTAGGGGTGAGGCGTTTGTCTTGTCCTAATCAATAGCCTTGCTCAGGTACTCTGCCTCCCACACACACACACACACACACAGACGCACGCACACGCGCGCGCCTCGTTCCGTGCCACAGCGCTGGATCAGGCGCCATAACCCCCCGGCCAGTGCCTGCGGTGCCACGTTATACCCACGCAGCGTTTTTCTGGAGACGTGGATGGCGGATTGTGGATGGTGGAGCATCGCCTGCGTGGACGCGCAGCATCACCGCACTGGCAATACCCTCCTCCTCCTCCTCCACCACCTCCTCCTCCACCTTAAGAGCACGAGCTTTGTCAGCTCATAATGATCAACTCAGTATAGGCTACATGTGTATTATGAGCAAAGGTTATTATCTACTGTCTATTTCTCCAAATCAAAGGGTCAAACGTTTTACCTCCTAGTCTTGCTGAGGGGGATAAGCGGCAGGAGGCGGGATTGTAGTGCCGTCAGCCAAGCGCTTTTGGATAGCCTTACTATTGGTCGGAACCAATCCCGTTGTGCTCCGCTCTGCTCACTTCCACACTGAAATCGTGGCAGACGGATTTTTTTTGTTTTGTTTTGTTTTGTTTTGGGTTGTTGTTTCCCCCCCCCTCCCCAACAACAAGAATCCGCACTTACGGAGCCTGACAGCGAGCACAATATCATCTTGGCACCGTGGATCGACACATGATGGTGTGATCCCTCCATCGTGCGCAGACAGCAGAAGGCCACTCCATGACAGCAGTCTCGCCTCGCCGTCTTTGCGCATCAGCTCGCTCTATGCTGTGAGGAATTATTAAAAGTGGCGCTTGGAAAAGAAGAAAAAGAAGAAAAAGATATTTCGGTCCCGTTCCCCCAGTCCCCCCCCCGCCCCCCCACCCCACACACACACACACACACTCACACACTCACACGCACACCACCGGGGCATTAACGCTGGAACTGGTCGCAGGGTTTACCGGAATGGCTCGCTGGGGATTTTATGGGATTTTGATGGGGCTCCTGAAGCTCGGATCTTCATGTCCTACACCTTGTACATGTAACACCTCGAGGATCGCGTGCGTCTCTCAGGAACCAGGACTCGAGGATTTTCCTATCTTGGTGCCGGAGACCGACATGGAAAACATCACCGACATGTAAGTAGCAGCTTGGGCTGTGATTCAGTCCATGAGAGATGAGAGAGATGTGAGGAGACGTGTCGTGCTGCTGCTTTAAAAAACCCTGAAACGAATACACTTTTTTTTGGAATGTGGTGTAAAATGAGCTGATTGCATTTTCAGATGTCTAAAATCGTGGATGATGTTCTGTGACATCCGATAACCTTCCCATAGCCTTATGGTTCATATTCATGCTTAATGCAATGCATTTCTCTTTTTTCTCTCTTTTGGGATGCAGGATGCTTGATACTCGATATATTTACTGACAGCAAATAGAAATGATTTGGCAGTGAAATACAAAATCTATACAGGGACATCGTGTGTGTGTATATATGTATATCAACATAAAAGGCCGCGCGAGCGCGCGTGTGTGTGTGTGTGTGTGTGCGCGCGCGAGCTTAAGCGTATGTGTTGCGCGGGAGTGTGTGCGCGCTAACGGGAACGCGCAACACCAAGGGGTGGGTGTAATGGTAAATAAAAGTATATGAAATTTGCACTAGAACAAATCTACACCGATTAGATCTCTCTAGCTTGTGTGGTGCTTTTCACAGGAAAAAAAAAATCAGTACATAAAAATGCGAATTGAAAGAGTTGAGCCGAGATAATCTAATAACTCTGTACTGGTTTGAGAATGATAAGGGGAGAAAAGAGTCGACTCGAGAGATGATGATGGTGATGATGATGAGGCGCTGAAAACAGGCCTATCTGAGATTTAAGACCCATCACGCGCACATGAATTCAGAATAAGAATGCACGCACGCACACACACACACACACACACACTTTTTCACCAAACCTTTCTCAAAAAATGTTTCTCATCACGGTGTGTGCTTCAGTTCGGAGTCTGCAGAGCAATAGGCATCAGCGCCTACACAAATATGTCACTCGGTTGCCATGACAACGGCGCGGCGGAGCTACTTCAGGCGCGTGCGGAGCAATCACGTCGCTTTATCCAAACGCTCCTACGGCGGAGTTTTAACTGCAGAAGCGCCAGAAACTTAAAAAAAAAAAAAAAAAAAAGGGCGTTGGAGATGCTAAAGAAACACTCTGAGAAATAAAGGTACCTTGTCCTTGATGGTGCTTTTCCTGATAACATCAATGGTACATCGGTATTACTAACTATTACTTACTAACTATTACCTGGAAAGGTGCATGAGCTGCATCCCTTTAATTAGCTTTTTAGAGCGGTGCAGAGGGTTGTGTTGCCGCTTCACAGCTCCAGGGCTCATTCCTGACCTCACGTGACTGTCTGTGTGGAATTTCTCTGGATGTTCTCCCTTGTGTCCATGTGGGGATTCCTCTGGGTTCTCCCAAAAACATGCCAGTAGGTGGATTGGATTGGTTAAGATAAATATATGAGTGTGTGTATGCATGGTGCCCGTGTTCCCACCTCTCGTCCAGTATTTGGGCCGGGATTGGCTCCGAAGCCACTGTGACCCTGACAAAAGATAAAGCACACTTACTGAAAGTGACTGAGGGAGTGAGGTATATACACTATATGTCCAAAAGTTTGTGATCACCTGACCATCACACCCATATGTGCTTGCTGCACATCCCATTCTAGATTTAGCCCTTCCCTCCCCCTTTGTTGTTATAATAACCTCCACTCTTCTGGGAAGGCTTTCCGCTAGATGTTGGAGCGTGGCTGTGGGGATATGTGTTCATTCAGCTACAAGAGCATTAGTGAGGTCAGGCGCTGATGTTGGATGAGGAAGCCTGGGGTGCAGTCGGTGTTCCAGTTCATCCCAAAGGTGTTCAGTGGGGTTGAGGTCAGGGCTCTGTGCAGGACACTCGAGTTCTTCCACTGTAGCCTTGGCAAACCATGTCTTCATGGAGCTCGCTTTGTGCACAGGAACCTTGTCATGCTGGAACAGGTTTGGGCCTCTTAGTTCCACTGAAGGGAAATCGTAATTCTACAGCATACAAAGACATTTGAGACAACTGTGTGCTTTAGACATTGTGGCAACAGTATGGGTGTGATGGTCAGGTGTCCACATATGTTTGGTCATATAGTGTACTTACTAAAGATACATATTAAAGGTAGAACAGATATATGTCTGATAGTACCAACCATGTGACAAGGAAAATAGGACCTTTATTTCTGAGTATATAAAAACATATGCATTTGCCTGTGCTCCTCTACACCTATGTGTTTAATTCTCAAAGTGGGGGTCTGTGATTTTTTTTAAATTTAGTTACAGCAGTGAAAATAACAACCAACATTATCACAGTAATTAGTTATTAGCCGGTTTAACTGGTCACTTGAATTGAAAGAATTTAATTCAAGAACAAGTCGGCCTACAAATAAAGTCAACCTGAATCCAACCTGAATCTGCTGGTGGTTCAAGAAGTCGAAAGCTCTATGACTGTAATAAATAGACAAAGTATTCTTGTACACATGTAAATAATATTCACATAATCAAATCTGTACTGAGGGGATCTGTTGAATTTATTTCCAGCGGCTGCAAAACGTTTAAGAACCCTATAGCTCATAGAAAACTTACAAATGATCCCCTAGCAAAATCAGCCATCATAGAACTGATTCTTTTTATTTCCAGGTATATCGCGAATCAGAATGGACTATCTATGCTCAATGAGGACTACATGAAGTTTTACACAAATCTCAGGAATTTGTGAGTATTTGTCATCATATGTGTATGGAATAGTTAGCAAAACCTAGCATGCCTCAAAGTATTGTATCCCTCTTATACCACAACGATTTGTCAATTAAAATTTTCTGTTGATTAAAGAATGACAGGATATGCCTTTTTTCCATTCATAGTTACATATAAAGCAGTGGAACGTCCACAAAACAAGTTCCTGTTATCACTTACATTATAGCAGCTATAAACATTCATTCTCTCACCAGCATCTCTTTTTTTTCCCTCTCTTGAAGTTAATAAGACAAGAAATGCAGCTATATATATATATGTATCGGGAAGAATATGGAGAAAATTAAGATTACTAACATAGTAAGTGTTCTGTGAACATAGCAGTTCAAATCTGAAAAAGAACAGGTTGTTTTAACAAAATGGGGAAATGAAATTTATGATCTCAATGAGTTGTATATTTTTGGGAGAAGGAACCGACCGTTTAGAGGGTTACTTCCCTGTTTGGAGACTCAGCCCACACAGACAAGGGCAAGAGGTCGTAAAAGTGCTGTGGAATGCAATTTTATGACAAATATCAAGAACTAGTGGATGAGGTAAGATAGGGATATGTGATGGGAAGAAGACGATGGTGAGGAAGACAGGAGGTAGCAGTTATGTTAAAATATGATAATCAGTGTAGTCTGTCATCCAGTAGGATGTTGATTTCTTTGTCTTTTACTAAATGAATAAGAATAATAACGAAATGAATAATTCATAAACGTAACCGTATATATTCCAGTCTTCTGTACGGTACGGTTGGTAATGTAAGAGTGGCTGCCCGGGCTCAGGCACTTTTGCCTCGCACCTCCGGGTTTGGGGGTTCGACTCCTGCCTCCGCCCTGTGTGCGCGGAGATTGCATGTTCTCCCCATGCTTTAGGGGTTTCCTCTCCCAGTCCAAAGACATGCCTTGTTGACTGGTATTTCCAAATTGTCCGTAGTGTGCAATTGTGCCCTACTTGTGGCCAAGTGGTAGCTCAGTGGACATTAAGACAGTGGACTTCTGACTGGAAGGTCATGAGTTCAACTCCCGGCACTGCCAAGCTGCCACTGCTGGGCCCTCAAATGCATAAATGAGATGAATGTAAGTCGCTCTGGATAAGGGTGTCTGCCAAATGCCATAAATGTAATCTAATGTATGAGGGGACACCTGTCCAATGCCCAGAGTTCCCTGGGATAGTCTCCATGCTCCCCTGCAACCCGGTGTAGGATAAGAGGTATAGAAAATGGATGGATGGATGGACATTCAAGTATTGGTAGTGATTTCTCACTTTGCAGGTGAATTTCTACCACATAACCATGATACTTATATTGAAATTAATGTGTTTAATACAGAACAATAATCAACACTCAACTGATGTCTGTATCTACAACAGCCTTTGTCTACAATTCCAAACTTCAGTATTTGTAAGTATATTTTTCCACTGTAGTCCTTTTTAAGTCAAGCTGAACAAGGCAACTCTTAAGTTTTAATTTTCGTTTATGTTGATGCTGTAGAAGATAATGATGCCACTGTATTTTGTCACTCCTTTACTGCTGATTTTTCACAGCAGTAGAACTGTTCTGTATGCACCGTGCTGTAAGCTTTCATTCTGACTTGTAGGGATCTCAGAGACAACAGACTGTCAACGCTATCATGGACAGCAATTCGCAATTCCAACATGTCGACTCTGTAAGTGTCTCATGGCACCGGAGCCTCTTATATGGACACACCCACTCATAACACCCGTGTATGGGCGTGGTATGAAAAAAAAAACTGTTACTGAACAACTTTTTGCTTTTAATATGTGATTAATGGGTTGATTGGCACTCCTGTGGCACAGGCTGCTGGCCGGGAATCCACTGCAGTGTACATGTGAGAATATGTGGATCAAGTCGTGGTTGGATTTGAGTGAGCGAGATCAACTCCAGTGTCAGCAGGAAGGCGGAAGGCTGAGGATCCTCTCCAATATCACTGTCCCTTCTTGTGGTAAACCAGTGACTCCACTCACATTTTCATCAGTCGACTGCAGAGAAAACTCTAGCGCAACTTTATTAAATTCAGTGAGAGTATAATCAGTCAATTAAAGGTGCAATAGGTTTTTTTTTTCTTCCTAGTACAAATAACATGGAAAAATATGTAGAAATGATCTAAAAAATTATGGTTTACGCCATATTCTCAGCACAAGTGTATTACTTGGCTGAGAAAACTCGTTTGGAAAACTGCCTTCTTGTCTGGAAGGTTTGTTTTTGTTTGGATGGGCCTCTTGTCAGTCATTTTCCCCATTGCCCCTTCACTCCTCGCTATCTCAGTTTCAAATCACCAAGCGCCCAGTGCAGTCAGGTTTCCCTCCTGTGAGCAAAAAAAAATTACATTTTTTTTTTTTAAATCACTCTATGCTTCAAAAAAAACTTAACAAAAAGAAGCACAACCAAAATGGATTCATTTATTATTGGTGATGGGGCTGAAAATTACAGTAACATGAATATGAAAAATTACATTTTTCATTTCATAACAAATCGAGTAGATACATTTTAATTTCCATTACAAAGAAAAAAAGGACAGCGACTGCACTCTTAAACTCCTCGATGCATGTTCATAGTGTTGTGATTTGGCCTTCAGGCAGTTGAAAGGCTCAAGGAGTGAATAAAATTCATTCGAAATTTATTAATCTCCACCTATTTAACCTTTAGAGACCTAACCTTGACAAATTTTGACAAATTGTACCTAATGCACCTTTAACTGTAATGTATTACTTTGGTCTAGCTTAAGAGAATCCTACAGGTCATCAAAAATACATTCATGTTTCTCACTTTCTAGAGTTTCCACAGGTAGAGGTTGTCCCTCCTGTCGTTAGCCAGATGGCAGGAAGTGATGCAATAGTGGTGTGTAGCGCTTCCGGATCTCCTGCTCCTGTGCTTTTCTGGAATTTGAACACCACTGATCATCTACCACTCACAACCAGCTATGAGGTAAAAGCACATCCTCAAGCTATTAACTGTCTTCATACCACAGCGTTATTGAAGTCTCAAATCTGATTGGTCAGAAGGTGCTGGCTCTTTTTCTAGGACATTATTGTTTCTGTGTTAACAACTGATTCAAAGGGGCATGTATCGTGGATGCTCCACATAATCCGAGATTAACAACAAATGGTTTTAAAATGGTATTGTTATTTAACACAGAAGAACGGTGAAATTTTCTGTAAGGAGACATTTATTTAACAATTATGGAAGGAGTCTATAGTGTCAGAGCTTCGTAACTGTCTGTAGGTATTCTGAGAAAGGAAAGTCTCCAGGACAGCGGACTGAGCTCTTTGTGGTGATGTGTTTTTGTCTTAGTAACTTCAAGAGACAGAGGCTAGTGAGGGAAGGACCATGTATAGCTGCAATAACATAAATGATAACAGGAACTAACTTGACATTCCACAACATTAAACGTAACTGTAAATGGTTAAAAAGTATGTAATCGATAAATTGCAGTGTGATGGTATTGGGAAACAATCAACTTCAAGGTGGAAACAGTAGCTCCACACCACTACATCTTTGGTTATTTTCCAATAATAGCATTCCCCCAAGGGTTTTATTCCTTACATTAGTCCATTCTTGCCAACTTGTACATACCTTTCATGGTAGAAGTGTTTATAGAGACTAACTTCACATCAAAATGCATTGGATTGTAATGATATGCTTCATAAAACCTGAAATGCCCTGTGTATAACCACAGAACCCTCACGTGAGTCCTAAGCACTCTGTACAAAGCACCACTGGTACATTAAGAACGAGCACTTAAACACTTAATTGCCATTACGTCCAGTAATGGACCTGTTAATCCCTATAAGACGTTCGGACCGTGGGAACCTGGCTCTAACTCCTGAAAGCCCCATATTTTCCGTTAATATTTAATGTAACCGCTATAATATTTACAACAAAGTGTCTCTTGTGCCTGCTTGGAAACAGCAGCCAGTGGGAAACAGATTCCTATGCAGTAATGTTGTTAGTTAGCGTCACAACTTTCAGACAACGCTTATAACTTTACCTTCTTCATAATTACTGTATTTAATCCCAAGAGTAATGGTCAATATCACAACAAACCATGAACTGACTGGTATGCCAATCCATTATACACTCTATATTATTGCCTTAAAAAAAGGAAGAGGCTGGTGAGGGAATGACTGTAACGAGTTTATAGCTGCCATAACGTAAGTGATAACAGGAACTAACTTGTCTCATGTCTCATAGATATTCCTAAACATTCCTAAACATACAGTATACAGTATACAGTAGCTATAAACGTTTACTATTTACAGTTATTTCTAAATGTTACATAGATAAAAACACGATTTGTCGTTCATTAGTAAAGTAAAAATTATAATGTTCCAGCCAGATCCACTTTGTGGTGGTAACAGTAACTCCGCTTTGCATCACACCACCCTGTCATGGATTATTTTCCTATAAGAGCAATAAGAGCATGCCCTCACTTAAGAGCGTGCCCTCACTAATGCCCACAGTTTTTCCCATTCGGAAACCGCATGTCTTCTCTTCAGTCCTATCACTCATCATATGAGATAAAACATTCTACACAAAGGACAGTGCCATGATTGCCTATTGTTTTGCTTCCTAAAGGGGTTGTACTTGAACCCCCCCTCTAACAGTGAAAGTTCTACACAGGACTTTAAGTATTACCTCAGAGGAACAATACATTGTGCAGAATCTTGAACTCTGGCTAAACAGCTTCAATGTGTATCAAACTGTTAAAATTCACCCCTAAAATTCTTCTCACATTTTGCCACAATCAGATGCACACAACTGACCTGCAGTCTATGTTGGCACTGAGGAACCTCTCCCACAGCGACAATGGCCGAGAGATCACTTGCAGCGCTGAGAATATTGTGGGTCAGACTGAGTCCTCTGTCATCCTCAATATCCTCTGTAAGCACTCACTTCTGTGTGTGTGTGTGTGTATGTGTGAATATGTGATGAACTACTTTGCTGCCATTTATTGCAGTGGGTATGTCTTTAACTGTGTGTGTTAAAGCGAGCAATTTTGTTGCACACTCAAGGGCTTGCATGCAGTTTCTTTTCTAAACCACCAGGCCTATAATTAGTTGTGTTGAAAATGAGTCCTGTGAGACTCCACTGATGGGCTTCTTTCTAGCATTAACTAAAGGCAAATGTAAGTAATGCACCACTGGTGTTATTGCCAGTATTTTTACTCAGTATGTCCCAATGATATCCAGAGTGCATTTTATTTACTGCTTGTTTGCCGGTTTATTTTTGGTCTTACTGCCCCTTATGCTCCAGCAAACATTTTCATTTCTTATTGTTCTGTTCGATTCTTCCTCCTAGTATCCCCTCTGTACTTTTCCCTTTCGTCACGCTCTTCCAAACCAAACTGCTTCTAAATCTCACCACACTCCAACTTCACCCCTCTGGTTTGTCTCCTGCCATGACCCGTGGTCACACTTCCTCTCCTCTCCTTTTCTTTCCCTTCCTTCTCTTCCTCGCCTCACCTTTCACACCCATTCCTGGGCTCAGTCCCCCCGATTATCCTGGACCTGGACAAGCCCTTGCGCAACCAGGATTGGTGCATCCCATTCAGTGTGACGGGAAACCCCAAACCTGTGCTGCTGTGGTACCACCAGGGCCAACCCCTGGAAGAGCAAGACTACATCAAGACTCAGATCCATGAGTCGACGGAGAGCGAGTACCATGGCTGTCTGCAGCTTGATATCCCCACGCACATCCACAATGGTGTCTACACGCTTGTGGCCACCAACGAGTATGGCGAGGACCAGAGGAACATCACCGCGCACTTCATGTTCATCCCTGACGTGGAGCACTCAGGGGCAGGTGGGTGCACCTTCACGCAGACATTAAGATAGATTCAATCTCACATATTTATATGTGAAACTAATTGTAACTATATGCTTGTGTCTGCTTTACAGGGTTCTACTACGGTAAGTCACTCTATCAGAATATGCATGACTATCACTTTCTTTTGCAATCTGTTGCAATGTGTAAGTTTCATTTCATTTCCGGATGTTGGATCAACTGATTTAAGTTTGATAGGCATAAAATTGACAGCCACCAGGGGGTTTTCCCTCCCAGTCCTTGGTTTTCCACCTGAGCCGTACTGTAGGTTTCCATTGATTTTCCCAGTTTTAGCACGTTTCCAAAGCAATACAGTCAATATTATTGTCAAGTGTGAGATGCCAGTCACAGGGCTCACAATTGCACTTGTGATATGGTTGTCCACCAGGAGACCTTATAAAGCACTTAAACAGCTCAGGGTTGGAGGGATAGCTCAGGGTTGGAGTCGGAAACTCCTGTTTAACCGTAATGTCTCTCTTCACGCGTAGCACATTTTACTCTGAGCTTGTTGACATTTTACCATGTTGAAATACTGTATGTATGATGCAGTTGAATATACACTCATGATTCTAATCAATTTCTGTCATATTCTGTCATACTGGCTTTGGTGTGTGAATTCTCTGCTTAGACACAACTGACATTCCAGGTATGTTCGTTTTAATTTTACTCAGTAGGTCAGTTCTCAGTAATCACTAAATCTTGATAGATTTTTAGATAAATTTTACATACATACATTGTTGTTTATTGGTGTTTTGTTCAGAAATCCCAGGAAGTCAAGAGGGCAAAGTGGCTGTAAGTTTTAACTACATTTCAAATTTGCAGTAAATGCATGCAGTGAAAAATGCATTATATTAGATTAAAAGCTTATCTGGTAATTGTAAACTAAGAAGTAATCTCTTGTTACCGTAGAACTACAACTGGATGTTTTCCTTGAGATTGAGCCCTCATTAAGTTTTCTTTTGCATCTTTATTCCAGGTTTATGCTGTGGTGGGAATTGCCGGGGTTGCGCTCACTGGGTGCATCTTGATGCTGATCTTTCTGAAGTATGGTCGAAGCTCAAAGTTTGGGCTGAAGGGTAAGAATGTGTCACAGCTGCGACAGGGACAATTTTAAATGTAGTCCTAGATTTTCCTAGACATGAAAGATAGTGTAGCTTATTGCTAGATAAGGTTTAATTTGTGGCCAGAAGACAAGCAGTAGTGTGTGTATATATATATATATAGTTCTGAAAACTACAGGATGCCACATATTCTCTCTATCAGCACACTGTGCAATGACCTGTGCTTTTGTATTGGTTTTGGTCCGCCCCATCTTGTCATTGTTCCCTATATGTGTGCACCTGTTCCGTGTCTTGTCGATTGTGTCGTAGGCACATTTCCAACAACTTGATCAAAGCATGACATTCACTGGGTGAGGAAAGCACACTTAGCTAGCCAGGCTTTTGACGTCTTTATGCATCTTTTTGCAGGGAGATCTTTTGGTCAGAACACAAATCTTTTTTTTTTTTAATCAGAATTCAGCCACAAGGACATCTGATGCTTTTTTTCCCCCCAGGACCACCACATATATATTACTATAATCAAATCCACCATTTGAAACTGATAATTCAATTCATAATCACCTGTCTGTATTTTTGTAATCATTTATTTCTGGCACACTGCTCTCCTTCCTCCACTGCAGGGTCCTCCTCAGTAATCAGTAATGACGACGACTCAGCCAGCCCACTCCACCATGTGTCCAATGGCAACAACACACCGTCGTCCTCTGAGATGGGGCCAGACGCTGTCATCATCGGCATGACCAAGATCCCGGTCATCGAGAACCCGCAGTACTTCCGTAATCCTGGCAGTGTGCTGAAATCGGACACTTGTGAGTTGCCATGGCACACTAGACCACCTCAAACAACCTACCACAACACACTGATACACTACCTCACTTCACTGAAACTGATTGCCTCAGCTTGTCATCATACTAAACTCACCTTCTCTACTGCCATGGCAACAACATTGAAATGAATCACTACATTCAGATTTTACAGATATGAGCTCTATGCTTTCTTTTGCATGATTCATTTGCATGGTTCTGTTGTAGGTCTGTCCTGTTATTTGCACTCACTAGCGACAGTGACCTAATGGCTGAATTGTGATGCATATTTCAGTTGTCCAACATATCAAACGGCACAACATAGTCCTGAAGAGAGAACTAGGAGAGGGAGCTTTCGGGAAGGTGTTCCTCGCCGAGTGCTACAACTTGTCACCAGACCAGGAGAAGATTTTGGTAGCTGTCAAGGTACGAAGGCTCTGAGATCCTTAGATTTTCAGAAATGCTAGTAACATATATTACAAGGCTTAAAGTTTTCAAAGGATCCATCTAGTACAATAAAGTCTTCCTTGGATAGTCGTTTTGAGAGACAGTACTTTAAGGAACCCTACTACGGTTTGGTTCTCTTTCATAGAAGGTTCTAGGTAGGATCCTGTTAGGAAGCAGTGATTCTTAATTAACCCAAAGAACCCTTTAGGAACCATTTTTGCTAGGAGAAAATGTGACAATATACGGTTTTGTTTAATATTCTTTGAAAAAAAAGAAGTAAATGTAGAGTTTGGTTGTCTCAGTCTTTACTTTTGTTCTAAGTAGAATCCTTAAGAGGTAAAATGTAGCACCATTAAGGGTTCTTTGGTTGTCCTGCTGGGGGAACCCTAAAGGTTATTACTTTAAAGGTTCTAAGGATAGAATCTTGCAACATAGTTTTCTAAGTAGAATCCTTTTACTAAGCAGCTGAGCTTTATTAACCCAAGGGAACCATTGAGGAACCCTTTTGCTAAGTTAACATTTTACATATAATGTACTGTGTTGTAGCATACACACTTAGAAAAAGATCAAATCTAGAACCCTTAAATGTACCATTGGGGGAACCCTTAAATGTAAAATCTTGCAGCAGAGTTTCTCTTTCATACAGTGTTCTATGTAGCATCCTTTTAGGAAGCAGTGAATTATTTATGAGTAATCATGTTATGGAGGGCACAGCGGCTTAGTGACCAGTTTACAATGAAGTGTGTTGTAGAGCTGTAGCATGCACTCTTAGAAAAAAGGTGAATCTGAGGGAATCCTTAAAGGTCTGTGTAGAACCCTACAACAGAGGGTTTTTCTTTCATGAAGGGTTCTAAATAGAATTTCTTGAGGAACCGTTTGTGCGAAGTGAACATGTTTCAGCGAACTGTGTTGTAGCATACATTCTTGCAAAAAAAAAAGGTAAAATCTAGAATCTCTAAATGTTATCAGATTGACCCTTAATGGTTCCATGTAACATCCTACAGCAGAGAGTTTCACTTTCACAGAGTGCTCTTAGGAAGCATGGATCCTTTATTAACCCATAGAACTCGTGTTGTTAAGTGAATTGCATACACTCTTAGAAAAAAGGAAAATCTTGTACCCTTAAGAGGTTCTTCCACCTCTCAGCTGGGGGAACTGTTAATGGTTTAATAGAGAATGCTACAACAGTGTGTTTCTCAAAGCGTGTTTCCTTTAAGAAGCTAGGTACTCTTACCTATAAAACAAACTTTGAAGAACCCTTTAAAAACCTTAAGTGTATATGAGATATGCATTACTCGCCCTTAATAGCAGTAATCTTTTTTAATAATAAAAGTGAAAAAAAAAAAAGACTTTTAAGATGAAGGCGTGTGTGTTCTAAGAGTGTGCACATCTTAGGTAGAACCTGAGAACTTTTGCTAAGAGTGAAGTGTGTTTTTGTTTTAAAAAAAAAAAAATCTCACAGACCCTGAAAGAGGCGAGTGAGAGTGGGCGGGCCGACTTCCACCGAGAGGCGGAGCTTCTGACCAACCTACAGCATGAGCACATCGTCACGTTTTACGGCGTGTGTGTGGAGAGCGATCCTCTCATCATGGTGTTCGAGTACATGAAGCACGGAGACCTCAACAAGTTCCTCAGGCATGTGTTAGCCCTGGTTCTGGAGCTGGTAGCTAAAGCTGGAACTGTTCCACGAAAGACTTAGGTTCTTGTCAGCAAAATTGTTGCGTTGCTGAATACAAAATAAAGAATTGATGATGTCAATGGGGAGGCGGTCATTTTTTCCCCAAGCAACTAGAGTTATTTAGTTGACCCCCATTGAAATAGGACACGAATGGTGGGGGTTGGGTGGAAATTGTTTTAAAAAAAAAATTCTCAAAGAGCTACTGTGCTAATGCTAATGCTAACAAACCCGGTAGTTACACACTCAATAAACAGCTAAAAGCAATAAAGCCATGTTTCAGCTTGTGCACAATTGCTGCTGCGTTTAGATGCTGAAGAATTCACTGGTACCTCTGGGCAGTTAAAAATGTTCTCAAAGCCAGAAGTAGAACTTGTAAAAACCTCCACAGTTGCTATTATACTCCTACTCCTGATTAGGTAACGATTCGACTCTTAAACTGGTGGGGGGAAAAAACATTCACTGGTTCTCTGAACAGCGCCTCCAGTAGATGTGTGTTTTTTGTATTTAAACACAAGCATGCATGAATATGTTTAGTGGTACATGATGGGTGCTTTTCTTACCATCTCTCTCTCTCTCTCTCTCTCTCTCTCTCTCGGCTGTTCAGGGCTCATGGTCCAGATGCAATTTTAATGGCAGACGGGCAGCAGAGTTTGCTGGTGGAGCTGACTCAGTCGCAGATGCTGCACATTGCTCAGCAGATCGCAGCCGGCATGGTGTATCTGGCCTCACAGCATTTCGTTCATAGAGATCTGGCCACACGCAACTGCCTGGTGGGGGAGAATCTGCTCGTGAAAATCGGAGACTTCGGCATGTCCAGAGATGTGTACAGCACAGATTACTACAGGGTAAGGAGGCCGAAATATTAAGCATTATTATTTATTAATGTCTCTGTATGTCTCTGGATTATGTTAGTGCTCCTATCCATATGAAGGGGGAAAAAATCCACCCTGAATGACTTGCATAGTAATCTTTATGATTAATTGACATGTGATCTTTAATGGTGCCTGAGTTTTTGGTTAATGCCCTACACTTCTTAGTTAATGGCCTCCTACGTTACCAACAATGCCATGGTGATAGTGGTGCAGTGGGATCTAGCCCTTGCTTCATCCGCGATGCAGCAGTGCTTTAGTGCTTTAGTCTGCCCAGCTCTCACGTCCTCCTCATCTGTAAACTCTGCTCAAACAGATCAGCTTCCAAAGCTTCCACTTTCATGCTAATACCTCCATCAACAGCATCATGCTCGGTCATCTCATAGATCGCTATCTAGCCAAGCCGAGTCTTTGCTTATAATGTCGTAGCTGGGACATTGAGTCCAATGTTTGCACCACTGTCTCCATTACTTCGACGTTGGATTTCTTATGAAAATGAAGTCAAACCTAACTGGAAAATGATGAGTGAGAAAAGAAGCTCTTGCTCTTTTGTTTTCACAACGAAACTTGATCATTAGCACTTATGTTTGAGATTGTTGTCGAAATATTTTGTCCTACTGAACACCATTGTTAGTGTACTAACAGTAACAATGTCCCACCGTGACATCAGCAAGGCCCACAACTGCTAACATCTTAGAGAAATTAGCGACACTAAACACATCACAAATAATTCAGTATAAATCTATTTATTGTGTTTCAGGGTGGAGCTTTCCTTTAAAGACAACCTGAAATTAAAACTGACCTCTTTTTTTTTTACCGTTTTACCATATGCTTAACTCATCAGTATCAAAGACACAGTTCCTGCTTTTCCTCAGTCCTCCATCAAAATGCAAGGACGCAATGACGGCCAGGCGAAAAAATATGAACCAATAGGACTGTAAACTAGCATCCTTTTTATATGCATTTTATAATGACCACTATTCACAATCCAGGGGAAAAAAAAAAAAGACTGGATATGATTTTTTTTTCACTATTAATATTATAACATACACTGCTACTCAAAAGTTTTTGAACCACCTGTCCTGATATTTTTTGTTTAAGCCTCAAGAAGTGAATATAAACGAAATACTCTAGAATTAGAAAAAAAATGAAGGACGAAATATGTATAAGTGAACAGAGAAATGTTTCTGACTTTATCTTATTGGAAAATACTACTATCACTGTCTAATATCACCTGTAAGATAAACATAGAAAAACATAAAAAATAGTAAATTACAATTTTACAGTAACTTTAATAAAGCGCTCATTTAGAGTCTCATTACAGGCGGAGAATGGATGATGAAGGAGTCCTCTGATACAAAGATTTGGGTATTTTTTGGAACAGTGGGTAAACTGTAATAAAAACCTAAAAAAAAACACTCCATGTGTTCCAACATAACACAAGTAAAACTCTAAATTTGTCAGCTTTAACTTAAAAGAAAGTAAAAACTCTAAAATTAATTAGTTAATTAGTTAGTTAATTAGACACATAGTCTTAGTTAACAATTTTCTGCCTTTTTTTTTTTTTTTTTAACAAGGCTGTTGATAGTTGAAATACTGTATATGATGCTAAAACAGATGATTAGTTCTGATGAAATATGAATGTGCAATAAAAAAAGAACAATCTCCGCCTGTGGTTAGTTGTTCTAAAAAAAGCTCGGACCATCTGACACTGAAGGGCTCTCCCAAATCTGCCCCATGCTAACACTGCCAGGAGCACACTGTGTGTGTGTGTGTGTGTGTGTGTGTGTGTGTGAACTTCCTCTCCTGTAATAAACCAGGCACTGGAGAGGGAGAGGGAGTTGAGGGAGCCCTAGCCTATAATCCGAAAGCTACATTTAAAGCCACGGTTTAATAAACCAATCCCGTGTGTGCTCTCAGGTGGGCGGTCACACCATGCTGCCCATCCGCTGGATGCCTCCTGAGAGCATCATGTACCGGAGGTTCACCACAGAGAGTGACGTGTGGAGTTTGGGCGTGGTCCTGTGGGAGATCTTCACCTACGGCAAGCAGCCCTGGTACCAGCTCTCCAATAACGAGGTCAGTCTGAGGGTCAACGGTTAACCGATGATGCCACGAAGCTCACACCAGCATTCCTATGGCTTAAAATATACAAATAATAATTTAGAAAAATTAAATCCCGGGCAGATGCCTGTTAAGCTGTGTAGACGACTTTCCGGGTACATGACGTAGTGAGAGTACTCCCATGTCACTTTATTATTATAAAAATATTGCTCATTCTGTAATTATGGTTAATTATTCTCATTGTTAGATTCTCAGATGTTCATTCTTCAGAGAATCGCAGATAAAATAATGATAAAGCACTGATCTTTTGCGTAATGATTTTGTCACTCACCAGGCTCCAGGGGTGGTCCAGAGGTGGGGTTGGGGGGTCATGGGACCCCTTAAAATGAGATTGGCCATGCCCATCTTGCCATGTGATTAAAATTTGTATGCGCCCACCATACATGTATATCCTTAGCCAGGCCACTCTGTTAATGCCTTGTACCCCCTCTTGGCCACCTAATGAGAAAACCCTAAAACAGCCCCGACCTAACTAGAGTTGTAACAGACTTTTAAAATATATATATATATACACATTAGCCTATAAGTTTAATGCCTTAAACTCCAGGACGTGCTAGCAAGTCAAATTTAAACTCCTAGCTCTTGTAACTAGTACAAACCTGTAATTACAGAATAAATTATAGTTCTAAATAATAAGCCAGAACTTTAAGTGGTTCAACTTTTAGCCCACTGATGCATTTTCTTGTTTTTACCCTTCTGATGCAAACTAGTCTAATGCTAGTTTGTAAGTCGCTAGTTTGTTTTATTATGGTGGCTAGCTAGTTTTCTTTCCCCTTAAATACAGTATTATTAGCTTCCATAGCTAACTAAATATCCAACATTTCATTACCTTTATCTGTTTTATGTAAATGTAGATGACCAAAGTGACAAGTGAAAATGAAAATACTTTGAAAACTTATCAGTTACCTTAACATTACAATCTGCTACCTGGGTACTTAGCCTGGGTACTTGCTAGCTTAACAAAAAATGTAATTCTCACTTTGGATTTTAGCTCACACAGTAAATCAGTCAGTACATAAAAAAAGATTAAGTGAATGAATGTACTATGCTGGACATAAGTGAAGCTAAAATTGCAGTATCCAAGAAAAAAAAAGTCATAGCAAGCAAGCATGAAAAAACTAACTAGCTTCCCTCAGTAGATAGCAAACATAATAAAAGTCAAACACTTGATTACCTTTTACTTAATTTCTTTTTCTTTCCTCCAGAGAAAAGAAATGGCTAAACTACACTAATTCCCAGACAGGGGTGACTAAAATAATGAGTTAACATTAAAGATACTGCTTTATCTTTTTAATATTTTCCATCACATTTCCCAAACTAAAAACCTTATTGATGTGTGGAGCCTTTAGCTGAGAGGAAGAGATTTTATATCTACTGGGTCAATGATGCGTCTCAAATTAGCCAGTTGCTAGCTCTATATATATACTCAGCTAGCTATATTACCCAACCCTCGCTCCAATTTCTGATTACATATACTCTGTATTTAATGGGTTTATTTCACCATGAAATCTGAAATGGAGTCTGAAACAATACACATACTGTATATACTACAGTGTAGTAATGTACACACGGAGTTGCTAGTTTACAGCTACACCAGTCTACAATCGTTTCCTCCTGGGTTCCTTGGATGATTAAGGTCTCTAGATTTCTAAATGTGTTCTAATTGAAAAGGGAATTCACTGTTATGACATTTTAGGAGATTGTGATGAAGATGAACCCTTTATAGTGCTAGATGGACTCTCTTTATTTCTGAAGAGAGTAGTACTTGATAAACTGCAGCTCAGTGTATATTATGAATGTATAGCATTAACATACAGTTCTGTACAAAAGGCTTAGGCACATGCAATCACATGCAATACAAAGTTTGTACAAAAAAATAGGGTGCCTAAGACTTTTGCACAGTACTGTATATGATATATTCATTTTCATCTTTAATGTGGGAACAGTATCAAGTATGGAGAGCTTGTGGAAATGTGCACACCTTTTTTAAAACAGGTTTTTGATATCTGTTACTGTGTTAAGAAACTACAACTGGATTACCAGATCTTAAGGTTTCACATTTCCTGTATTCCTTGCTTACTGGTTTTGGCATTATAGTAATACAGAAATATTTTATTTTTTGGCAAAGACACACTGTACAGTAAATTAAACTAGCTCCTACTTGATTGAACCAAAATTATTTGTAGTGGGAGCCATTTTCAAAATCTGGCCCCTCCAGACCCCAGTCAGTTCCTGGCAATCCAATCAAATACGAAACTAGAATTTTAAGTGAATTTCCCTTTAAGCCTAAACATAAGTGTATGTAGATAAGCATAGATATATGTGTAGACAATATGTCATATTTATGTACATACCTTACATATTGTGATGAGGTTTGAAACACGGTTTGTATTAGCACCATTAGCATTTGTCTTGTTGAATATAGAATAACATCCTGTCTGTATTCGATGGCTCCCCCTGCAGGTGATCGAGTGTATCACACAGGGCCGGGTTCTGCAGAGGCCTCGTACCTGCCCCAAAGAGGTGTACGACCTGATGCTGGGCTGCTGGCAGCGTGAACCGTACATGAGACTCAACATTAAAGAGATTCACAATCTGCTCCAGAGCCTGGCCAAGGCTTCACCTGTTTATCTGGACATCCTGGGCTGAACGTCTGGTGTGTGTGTGTGTGTGTGTGTGTACAAAAAAATTGGGCTTAAATGTTCTTGCTTGTGCTTCTGCCTCTTTAACACATAGACTAAAGGCCTTAAAGTTGATTGCTTACATTTCTGCAATTTTTTTTTGGGACATTTGTATCCTCCCTGCTTTGAATTTTACTTTTTTTGAGCTGTGTGTATTTTGACGATGAACAAAGGTAATCAGGCCAATCGTTGTAAATACCCCTGGAAGTTTTTGGAGGCTTTTCTTTTTTTCTTATTTTTTCGCAGTGACTGGAGGAACGATTAGCCGAAGTACAAGCAAAACTAAAAGCAAGAAGAAGAAAAAACAAAAAAAACAAAACAAAGAAAACCCACACATTTGAACAGAAAAGGCTTATGCTTAAGTGTGAGAGATGACATTTGTGAAACCTGGACAGTTTGGAAAAAGGGAAGACATTTTTGTGGAATTTAGCTTCATATGGTCCCTTGTTGCCATCATGGTGCCATTTATTTATTTTTTTCTAATTTACACTTCCAAAAAATGGAGAAATCTCAATTTAGAGTCCTGAAAGGCTCATTTATTAGCACAACGTTGTCGCTGTTCTGGCCGCGAGTGTGGACTGCAATACAACTGCTCAAGCTGGAAGACCACCAGAATATATTCTTTTTAAAAAAAAAAGTTTAATGGATTAAGAAATAATGGTGGAATTAAGCTTTTTTTTTTTTGTATTTTTAAGCGAAGCACAGTGGAAAAATGTTGAAAAGTCTTAATTCTGGTTAACCGTCTCTGTAAAGCAGTTGTGCAGATGTCAGGACGGCTATTAGTTCATCTGTTTCTTGTCAGTCTTTTTGTGGTTTTGGTGAGAGCACAGTGGCAAAAGTCACCAGCAGTGGAACTTCATGTGGATGGTGAACGGACCGCCCCAAACACAGGGGCATTTTTTTTTTTCATCTATATCAAGGCCATCGTCGTAGTCCTGGTGGTTACAGCAATGACACGATGAGAGGATACTCAGTGGCAAAACGTGACCACAGTTACACTCCACGCTGTTGCATTTGATTTTAGTAGTCAAGGTGAGTTTTTATGAATGACAGACATGTCTAACTAATACAAGGAGATGGATTTCATTTGCACTTATGATTATAATCATAAATAATTACTTATTGGTTTTTATAGGCTCTGTTATTTACTATGGAAAAAAATGCTTTAAATGTGCCCTTTGCTACGTTTTTATTTTTGTTTTTGTTTTTTTGTGATTTGAAAGCGGGCAGTTTGAAAGCATTTTGGTGGGCACTGTGATGTGACATGAGCTGGCCTTCCCTGAGGTCACCACCAGGAGATAAAGACCCTATGAAGGGAGCCAGGATTCAGTGTGTGTGTGTGTGTGTGTGTGTGTGTGTGTGTGTGTGTGTGTGTGTGTGGTTGAGTCCCACCTGCTTCGTGAAAAGAGGATATTTCCAGGAAGACTTACTAACCCTACTACACTCATCATTCATGCTGTCTTGAATGAATAATTAGATCGAAATGATTTAATTGGTTAGTTCTGAATAAACCCCGCCTCCTCCTGGTTATATTTCATTAACTCATAGTAAGTCCTCCTGTACACCCATCTTCTGATCTTCTATAATTCGGTGGGCGTCCTCTCCACCAGCGATCTGAATCAAAATGTAAATGCTCATCAGCTACATTTATTGTCCTTCGTACTCTGATGTCGAACTCTTTCTGGGCGATAAAACTCGAATTTATTTTTTTTTCACGAGTGAAAAAAAAAAACAGAGAGAGAAATGCACAGAAAGAGAATTTGTATCATTTGATAATCAGGCAGACCTTAATAATAATAATAATAATAATAATAATAATAATAATAATAATATAGTGCTCTATTTCACTGAATATATATTTGTTCATATTTATTGGTTTATTTAGCAGCATTTGATTAAATTTGGATCTGCAAAGAAAATAAATGTCTAAAATTCTATTGCAAAATAAATAGAAATATTCAAGAACTATATTTGGTCCAAATCTCCCATCTAAGCTTTATTATTATTATTATTATTAAATTGACTGAAATGTAAGTGAATTTAATTTTTTTGTCCATTTTTTGTTGTACTATAGACATACAGTATACGTCTGCTCTAAATAGCCAGCCTGTATTTCATAGCCCATGCTGTACAGATGAAATCTTTGTGTATATGAATAGTATGTTCTATATAAAGAAATAAAGAAATAAATATACTGTTTAAAAAGAGCTATCATGTCATGTGACACTGATTCTAAAATGCGCCACAGGCGTGTAAATACAAATTATTTTGTCTGACAAAATGTACTGTACAAACTTCACAGCATCAGTGAGGATAGCATTGTTGTTTTTTTCTATCTGAAAAGTCTAATTTCCATCGCTCTTCATGTTGTGGTGATGTGAGGCGAGGTCG
This sequence comes from Pangasius djambal, assembly GCA_022985145.1. Taxonomy (NCBI): domain Eukaryota; kingdom Metazoa; phylum Chordata; class Actinopteri; order Siluriformes; family Pangasiidae; genus Pangasius; species Pangasius djambal. The sequence goes on along the minus strand of CM041001.1, from coordinate 4,113,903 downwards.
CCATGGCGATCAGCGTCCACATCCAGCTTGATTTCATCCTCTTCATCTTCCCTACGTTCTTTATGTCCTAATCTACCGCGAATAATTTTTTTTTTTTTCCCTTTTCCAAATGAAGAACTGTGACTGGGCACTACTGTATTACTTTTTCATTGAATGTATTTACACGGAATGGGGACTTTTTTTTTTTGAATGTAACCCATCCTGGGTTCAATTTTATTTTCTTCTTTGGTTTCCTATTTACGAAACTGAATTATGGAACTTTGCTATTTTTTATTTGGAGAAATCTTTTTAAGAGTGACCGTGTGTTTAAGAGTGTGTGCGTGTGTGTGTGTGTGTCCTGGCAAAAATTTGTGCATAGTATGTGCATGTATGAGAGTGTCAAATTGCCTCCGTTTTTTTTTTTTTGCTCCTGGCAGATTCAATCTCACTGCTTCGATTCGATCAGTATTCTCTACGCTTTGTGCATCCTGAGAGCAGCTTCTCTGCAGTCAGTGGAAATGTTCCTTGTACTACTGTGCATTTAATAAAAGTGGTATGTCTTACAGCGCTGCGTTTATTTCTACACCAGTACAGTTCTGTCAGATTTGTTCAGTATAAGGTTACACATGAACTGTATAATATGTTTATTTTTTTAATCACTAAAAACTCAATAACTACTGGATTTAAACATTCTGGCATGAATAAACTTAATGTCCAAAAAAAATAAAAAATAAAATAAAATAAAATAAAATAAAATAATCTAATCTAACGCTTACGTAAGAGAAATGTTCATAAAACTACGAGACCTTTATAAGCCCTTACTGATGAACCTTTATAAACGATTATTCCCAACCCAGACTGCTTTTTTTCAATTTTGGTGTCAAGTGACAGATTTATTTTGCTGACATGAGGTTTGTGTCATGGTACTTTCTGACCCCATTTACATGAGAACGTCACGTGGATGTGATGTAGCCTGGTAATTAGACAACTGAACAAAAAAGTGACATTTCTAAAATATTCTCTGAAGCATTTCGTGCACTCTGTGGGAACAAACATAAAACCTGGTTTATAACGCTGAAGGTTTTTACAGTCAGTTATGTATACGTTCTTATATACAGAATCTGGTACGAGATTAATGACAAGGACAAATTGCTAACAATCCAGAGAGAAAAAACAACATTTCTACCATGAAATCCAGAGTGCATGTTGGTAGCTCAAGCAATAGTAAGAAAACCATGAGGTACAAATTAAGTGAGCTCTACTTACTAACAAGCAGCTCCTCCATTTATTGGTTTCAAAGACACTACAGTAAATCCCGGCCACTTGTTATCTTATTGGCTCACGAGAGCGAGGCTCATGAAATCACAGGACACCAGACAAATGCTGCCCTATAAGTCCTTTCAGAAATATCGTAATTACGAGGCGAGTGCACTTAAACGCCACCACAACGTCGTAATTACTGGAGAACTCGGACTTTCCAAGTCTGAGGCATGTCAATGGCTGTAAGCCACAGCAGCCACCGGCATGAGCGCGTCGCCTACAGCAGACGGTACGATTTAAGCCATAATTTTGCATGTTAACTGTTCGGTTTTGTTTGCTTTAGTTTTAGTTAGGTTGAAAAACCTTCTTGTTGTCAAAGTAACCACTACCAGAAGCTAATCTGCGTCTTTTGTCTTCCGTCCTTTCCCCTTCGGTGAACTGCCTTTTCTCCTGCTGAATTTTTATTCCTGACTTCTGCCTTAGCTGAAACAGCAGAACAGCGTAGTTATCAGGTGTTTCCTGTATCGCCATAGCAACGGCTCAAAAACAGTGCAGCTAAACCGTAGGCGTTGGCGTCTCTGTATTTATATTTTCACTCATTCATTCGTCTTTAGAAGGAAACTGGAGAACCCGGAGGAGAAAAGCACACGGACACTGGGAAAACAGTAACCCGGCTTTCAGGACTGCAAGTCAACAAGTCAGCCTGGAAAGAGCCATATCACAATCTTATGTCAGCAAAAATCTACTCAACTGACTGAGGCGTTATTGCAACAACGCTGACAAAATGTCCTCAGCCTGTTCGGATGCTGCTATAAATATCTCTGTACGTTTCCGTCAGTTGTTATGAAGGCTTTATGCAGGTGGAAACGCTTCTCTTAAGTAGTGTTAGTTAGGATAGTGAAATGCATCCGAAGGTTATATAAAGTCCAACAAGGAGCAGGATTTAATGGCGAAGGCTTCTGAACCTAAACCACGTGCCGTTTGTTCAGACAGATTAATATTAATTCTGAAATATAAATCTAGCTCTATTGCTTTTATACCTGTGAGAGACAGGAAATGTGCAGCTTATAGTTCTATAGATAGCTCTAAATTAATAAGTGATTTAAGTATAGAATATGTTTCCATATATAACAATAGAGGAATTAATCACGTTATTTAAGAAGTGACTATTTCATGGGTAGAAAAGTAGGAAGTGATAATCGTGCCACTAAGAATTTTGTTAATCTGCTTTTTTGGGGATTTTGTCGACATTCAATTCTAAAACAGTCAGACGTACAAAATTCACATTTTGGTTGCAACAATGCAGTTCGAATTCAGATGACGTGGCGCCCTGTTGCGATCAATCTCTGTTTAATCCACTGAATCTGAAACGCATCGTGCCGCCATTTTGAATTCTGTTCATCGGTCAAATTTTTACATTTAATTTTAGGGCTTCACTAGCTGATATATTCAACTTCATAACCCTTACTAAAATCAGATTTAAATTCAACTTCAAATCCTAGCAGCACAAACATCACATAATAGAGATTTCCCTTCTTCTACTTTTTTTTTTTTTTTTAAACACGACTATGCATATAGACCACAGCTACAAAGAGCGAGAGGACGATGGGTTTATTTTCATCAAAAGCTGTGCGCCGTTTTTATTGTAGTATTCTAAATTTACATTAAAAAAAAAAAGAAAGTCTGCCCATGTCCTAGAACCATTATGAAAGTTAACGCACAAATTCAATATACATCTCATTGTATTTTACATTGAGGCTAAAAGTATAGGCATGGAGGTGGCATGATTCAATCACAAGGCTTAAAAAGAAAAGGAAAAAAACCAAAAGAAACCAAAACGAAATAAAACCTGAATAAATAGAAGGTGCTATCTTTTTTTTTCCCATTTCATTTTAGCAGAGCAAAAATGAGATTCTTTCTTTTCTTTTTTTTTTTTTTTTTTT
>CM041001.1:4073228-4093193 GCA_022985145.1 Pangasius djambal | reverse complement strand
TAATAGTCCAAATTTAGTCCAAAATTAATCTTGTATTTCAAACAAGCTGTACCAGTATTTAAGCACTTTTCCCAAGGTCCCAAGCAGACACAACACATCTCTATTATTGTGTTTATTAGATTTTATTTCTGCAATTAATACACAGTATAATTTTCATTGTTTTAAAATTTAAATTTTAAGATAGAAACAGGCAGATATACAAATTTGACCTCTGAGTCTCATACAATGTGGCCCTCAAACAGCCTGTAATATCATACTGTATAACACATAGTAATTAATATTAGTAAAATATGTGCACTTTAAGAAGACATTTGGAGCTTTAGAACATTCCTACATGCAATGCAACCTTTACAGAGTACACCCATGCTACATTCCTTTCCATAAGTCTTTAGCAAATAATTCCGAAACAGCATTTGCTGATATTTGTACATAAAAGCATGCTATAACGTATGTAACATTCAGTCAATACACCTTTAAACTCCTTTTCCTAAAGTCTGATCAGTCAAGACTGAAGAACTGTGACTGGCAATTTAGCCTAACAGCTTTCAAACATAAAACAAAAACTTTTAACCTTAAAGCCTTAAACCTGAATATACAGTCAGGTCCAGAATTATTGGCACCCTTGGTAAAGATGGGGTAACGGTTATGGGGGGAAAAATGTCTGCGGTTAAATAGCATAATCTCACACTGAAAATACTGTACGAAAAAAGTCAACTCAATTTATGCTAAAAAAAAAAAAAAAAGTAAAATCTTTATCAAAAGAGTTAATTTTTTTTTTTTTTTTTCTACAAAAACACACATCACAATTATTGGCACCCTTAGAAATTCTTATGAACAAAACGTAACTGAAGCATGTTCCATTTATATATTTTTTTAAGTTCACCTGAGTGGTTAGGAACTCTTAAGCAGTCATCCAAGTTTTACTGGGGTGTGGATATGAGATGACACAGAGGCCAAATTCCTTCAGTCATTCATCAATATAGATAAGATTAGCAAATACAAAAATGAAATAAGATAAAAGTTCATAAAATCAGCTACATGCCTGAAATACCCTGTTAGGACGATAATTACGAAGCTTAAAAGTGTAAAAGTGTATTTCACTCTCGTACACAGTAAAGAGGATGTTCAGAGAGCCAAACATTTCTCAAAAGACCACAGACTGAGATTTGCACAAGATGGTAGCAGTCTGGGATCACAAAGTCTCCAAAGCTACAATTACATGCCAACAAACTATTTGGAAGGCATGCCAGAAGAAAGCCTTTTCTTTCCTCTAACCACAAACATAAGCCCCGGAAGTTCACTAGACATTACCGGGGCTTTCTCTGGAACTAGTTTTTTAGGCATTTTGAGTGATTTTGGTAACACCCAAGGTGGGTTTGATGTAAAAAGAAGGAAGATTACACAGAAAAGATCCGAATCCCAAACTATTAAGTATGTTATGCTGTTATGTTGACAAAGGGAGGCTGCACGATGGGCAGGGTGCCAATAATTGTGACATGTGAGTTTGTTTTTAAATAGTTTTAATAGGGGTTTTATATTTATTTCAATTAAAGGTGAGATCTCTCTCACATTTTCAGTGTGAGACTGAGCTAATTAATTGCAAAGACATTTTTCATAACCTTTTTTTTTTTTTTTTTTTTTGATAAAGGTGCCAACAATTTTGGAGCAGACATTGGGACTTTCTGGGGGTGCAGAAGGCTTTTGGCACTGCTAATGAGCATTAATTTGTGCATAACTTCTTTTTTTTTTTTTTGTTGATTTTTTAAACCATGCATCATGTACTTGGTATTGATTCTTAGAAAAGTAGAAAACAAGCCCGTCAATTTCCTTCTTCGACAACACAAACATTATTCTAAGCCCTTTCGATTCGGTAAAACTATTAGGATGTAAAGCAACACAGTTTAAGCTTATTCCTATGATATGAGATTTTTCTCGAGAGTAAAGAATAAGACCCTGGTTGGTAATGTGACATCTACAGCCCGAGGATTTTGCTTAAATTGAATGATTTATACTGTTTACTGAGTGTATGCATTTAAAAATATGTTTTTAATAAAGCAGCTGTTGTTATAGTCATCAAAAAGTCTTCAATTTGATGGTTCAGATGGCTATATAATATATAACTAAAACATAATGATCAGCCAGAATGTGTTAATGGAAAAACGTTCAACTGCACTTGGTTCACATACAGCTCTCAAATACATGATACACATATCAAGATGCCTTGTATTAAATGGCATGTGTTTTTTTTTTTTTTTTTTTTTTTTTTTTTTTTTTTTTTTTTGCAAAGTCTGCTATTGTAGCCTAAGTCAATCACATGCATGTCACCAAAACCCAAATCTCTCAATCCTGTCATGACCCTGTCAGGACCCCATGGTTTCAGGTCTAACCAAACCTGTGAGCAAAAACCTTTTCCTTTCAACCTTTCAATGACAAATCGTAAACTTGTTCCCTTGCAAATCCAAACAAATCTACGAGTCTTCTAGTTCGTGGACGTCTTTTTCAGGCTGCTCGTCTTCCACGTCCTGCTGCTCAGTGGGATCAGAGTTTGCCTTGCTTGCGTCCGAGTTGCTGTGGCTGCTGGCACTTCCCAGCCGCGTTGAAGCCACCACGGCTTTAACGGCAGCCTGCAGAGACCAGAGCATCACTACTGATATACAGAAAGCCACTGTATTTACTATATGCGTCCTCCTGAGTGTGAATATCCCAACCTTGAGCTTTCTTCTGGCGTTGAACTCCTGGAGCTTTTTCTGAGCCGTGTCCATGTGGGTGAAGTTTGCGGCTTTCCCGGTCACCCACGGGTGCTGCAGGGCCTGCTGCGTCGTCAGCCGCTTCTTGGAGTCCTTGACGATCAACTTCTTCACCTGAAAACAGGAGAAAGCTGATGGTGACCAAAAAATTAATATTGTTTTTACATGAAAAATTTATTATGTAAGCAGGCTGGTGAAAGGTTTTATTGTTAGGCTACTCTAATGTTTCTGTAATCAGTAAAAATGTAGTTAGAGGCAAACTCCTGGAATTTGTTTGTTAAAACCATTCACTCACCAGGTCCTTAGCGTTAAGAGACACATTGTCCCACCAGGGGGAGACAAACTCATATTCACAGTTCAGGATGCGCTTGAACATGTACTGATCCCCTCTGTCATCAAAAAAAGGCTCAAAACCACACAGTCTGTAAAAAGAGAAACAAATGAAGGCATAAATGATGACTAGCACCACCAAACTCCTATATAAAATCACCTATATGAAACCTCTATAAAAAGGACTTATTTTATCCCAGAAGGCAAGAACAGAAATCATATGAGCCTACAGTGGTCACAGGCTCACCAAACTCAACCCCTGAAGACCGGGTAAAGACCAGGCGATGCTTTTTTCAGTCTGTCCTGTTCAGGTCAACCTGTGCCCACTGTAGCCTCTGTAGATTCTTGTTCTTGGCTGACAGGAGAGGATCCCGATGTGGTCTTCTGCTTTTGTAGCCCATCCACCTCAAGTTTCAATGTGTTGTGTGTTCTGAGATGCTTTTCTGCTCAACACGGTTGTAAACAGTGATCACTTCAGCTACCGTAGAGTTCCTGTCAGCTCGAACCAGTCTGGCCATTCTTCTCTGACCTTTTAATCAACAAGGCCTTTCCGCCCACAGAGCTGCCACTCGCTGGATGTCTTCTTGTTTTTCCACCATTCTGTCTAACTCTACAGACAGCCACGCATTCCCAGGAGAAAATCCCAGGAGATCAGCCATTTCTAAAATACTCAAATCAGTCTGTCTGGCACCAACAACCATGCCATGGTCAAAGTCACTGAGATCATGTTTTTTTTTTTTTCTAAATCTGTTTCTCTAGAAACTTTGTGTACGCTTATTTATTTTATTTACTTTTTTTTACTTCATTCACTATATGTCCAGTATACAGCAAGGCATTTAGGGTAAACATTCACAATTGTTTGTTCTCTTTCATGATAAGTAACATGATAACATGATAAGTAGTGTAGATATAAGCATCGATTAAGATGTTAATAGTGAAAACAACAGAACTATATTGGGTCAAATATTTGAAAAATGTCCTTTCGCAACTACAGTTTGCCTTTAGAACAGCCTCCAACCTCTTTCATATCCTCTGAACATCATCCAGATCCTCTCAATTATAATACTGATCCCCTGCCTCATATTTTGGATTGTTGTCTTGTTTCAGGACACTCCCTCGTTTCGTTTTTAAAATCTTTTTGTAGATAAATTAGATAAAAATAGAGGCACAGTTTCTCTATTTTCTTCCAAAATTCTTTGGGGATGCAAACTTTTGCCCTCGTCTGTAAAAGAAAACGAGGTAACACAAGTGCTTTATGAGAACATGCATGCTGACCACATGTACTAACATGTATAATATGTTAAAATGTATGAAACTAACAGCTGGAATATTTCTCACATATTAGTGAAAATGTCAAGGGAACAATATGCTCGAGTCATTTAATCTATTTTTGTACATGGAGAGCAACTTCCATTCAGGTGGGCATCAGCTGTTACTCATCCCTATTAATATGGATATGAACACATTATCATAATGAATATATGAGTCTAAAGGGAAAAGAAATATCTTTCAGCTATCTATAGATAAATGAGAGGCAAAGCTACATAATCTACCTGTCCTCAAATTTTCATTTCAATGACTGTGCTCTGAAATCACATTGCTTAGAGGATAATAAATTAAGGTGCATCACTTACAAGATGTATGTGATCACTCCTACAGACCACATGTCAACTTCGGGTCCGTAGGCACACCCTCGGAGGATCTCTGGAGCTGGGACAGACAGAAACAGAGGTGAGGGTGAGAGAAAGAAGCTGGACAAATCATACATTTATTAGCTAATGCCTACTTGAAAGCTCCATTTTGCTCACTCAGACCTAGTTTTATTCATCCATTAACCTAATTAACTAGGCTAAAATATAATCTGAAATTTAGACCACATTACTGTCAATTCTTCTGATTGGCTAGACAGCGGCTCTGGCATTAGTGCCGACTGCAGGGTTTATATAAATGCACTCATTTTAATATGTTACGGTTTCTATAGTAACAGCTAAATCACAGGGACTTGTATAGCAGACACTCTACTATAGCAGCAAGAGATCACAGGAACTAACCTGTTTCATGGACATTCCACAACATTAAAAACAACACTAAACCGATCAAAAATAAGATGTGCCATCAAAGTTCAAATTGCTTAGCACTGGTATATACATTTCTTAGCATGTGGTACAAGAGGAATAAAACACTTCATGCTGTTAGTGGGAAATAATCCATTTGAAAATGGTATCGGCTGCACTCACACCACCCTGTTGTGTTTTATTCCATACTTAACTCAGTAGGGTTGTTACATAAATGCAATAATTAATACAGACCTAGAGGAAATAAATGAGTTTTCTCATTATAATTTAAACAGATTTTATGAAAAATAAACACAATGCAATGTGTAATGTCATGGTGTTAATTAGAGGTTATTAGATGGTTAATTAGTTGATGGATAGGCAAGGACCAGCAACTTTGTCTGGTTTTAAAATAAACTGGTCAAGAGCCGTTTGGGAGTTGAAAGAGAAACAGAAATAAATTTAGAAATAAATGAATGGTTAATAACGTTCTTCTTTTACAAATGACTTCCTACTCTTTTTATAGGAAGGCTAGCAAATAATTAAAACCAAACACTGCAATTAACCAGAAACATTTTTAACATTGTCAGAGAATTCTTCGACTTTGCAGAATTTTTTTTTTTGCTTGTAGAATCGTAGGGGAAAAAAACCTGCATGAATTTTCCTTGCTGTCTCCTCATCTTCGTAAACCCGGCTAGCTAAATCATCTTCCTGTAGCCAGGCACGCGGGAGGTGACGAATTCTAGACAGGAATTTTGGCCTATTGTGAAATTATTAACCACTGAAGCACTGTTTTTTTTTTTTTTTTTAAATAACGTTTTACAGTTTAGACAGTTTAGAGTGATTTTGTTGGCATGTTCGATGTAAATTTTCATTTTTTCATTCCCTGTAACCTTTCTAATCTCTGATTACAGCATCAAGGTATGTCATGTCTAGAACTTTTCTTTACTTTATTTATTTGTGTTGTTCATTTTTTTCAATAAATAAAAACAATTAGCTTTGAATTTTCTGGTTTTTGGACAAGAGTGAAAACGCTTGTGGCAGCTACATATCAACAGTCTCTTAACCTGCTTGTCCCTGGTAAGTCGTTTCCACCCCTGATCTTTCTTTCTACACATGTGATAGTGTATAGAGGGTCATAGATGGTCTACTGTGAATACGCAGACAATATAAACAAGCTCACCACAATATCCCGGTGTTCCGCACACCGTCTTCATTGTCACCTGGTCGTCCATGATTTTTGACAACCCGAAATCAGCTGAAAAGATCAAACCCACATGACAAAAGTCTGACAGGTGTCCTACCCACAAACACTGTAACTGGAACAAAACAATCAACCAGTTGTTTCCTACCAAGGAATATCACATCAAGATGCAGGTCCTAGACAGGAAACAGAGATCGATATCCATACCTATTTTGAGAGGAGCATCTGGTGCTGAAGTGGCGTACAGGAGGTTCTCGGGTTTCAGGTCGCGGTGCACGACACCGTTTTCATGCAGGTACTGCAAACAGAGACAGACGGGCGTAAATATTCATCACGTTCAGCTGTTTCGACAGCTGCCTCTGTGACTCCAAGTCGCACTAAGTTCCGAACTCGAATGTCCTCTTTAACCTGAAGGAATGATTAAAATTCATAAAAAGGGCGCTTGTCAGGGTGCAGTATCAGTCAGGAGAGTGAACTCCGGGTGGGAGGGATGGTATTCCTCTCTCCCCTGTCAATCATCAGGATCAGCCAATCATAGAAGTCTGTGAGCTCAAGTATATAGAAGAGGGCAGTTAGCGTCCCCATTTTGTGAATGTGATGAAAAGTTTTGCAAAGATTTAATGAAAGCATGTGTCTATCTTCACCCTTCCAGACAGACAGCTGATTCTTTACCCTGATTCTTGTGTGAAATTGTATAAATCAAGTGTGTTTTGTGGACGATTTACAAAGAATAATTAAAATACGTAAAAAAAAAAAAAAAATGTGATGCGAAAAAGCAGGGGGAGGAAACAACTGGTTAATAAGATTTTTGTGCATGTCCTAATTGTTCTCAATAGCCATGGCGAGCTTGGGTCTAAAAATTAAACTGAAACTCAAGACTAATGGTGATTACAAGTGTCCAAAAACTGTACAAAATACAATACAAACCTAATAGGGTATAGACATGAGTGTGTTCTGTTCATAAGGTATATGAGAATAATAACCTTTTCATAAACTCTTTAAACACTGCCAGCATCAGAAACGAATCTTGAATATAAACTTTTATAAATCTTTATCATAACAATATTAAATGTAATCATTCTAATAAATTTTCTGATTATTTACCTAAGGCACAAAATTGGCAAACCTTCTTATTAATACTTGCCCATATTTCGTATTAATTTGTGTCTTCTAAGAATTGCTTCGATCATTTTGAGAATCTGCAACACGCAAAGATGCAAAAGGGAAAAGATGTGCTGTTTTGACGAACCTTTAAAAAAATGGGATGTTTCTTGTGTAATTTTTTACACTCTCAAACCTTTAGTATATCAGATCCTAAACTGAGAGAAAATATGGGGGTTAAACCTCCCAAAAGGATTAAACTTCATAATGTGTATTAGATTTACAAACAGAGCTAATGGCTTAATGTTATGGCGACATGTAAAAACTCTTCAATGTCAATGGAATAATGCTGAAAAGTGTAGGTGCGTTGTTCTTACCTGTCCTGAATGAAACACAGGAAATTGGTTATGTAAGATAAATAAAAGATTTTTTTCTGTCTGAAAGTAATTTCTCTTAACCTTACACCCCAAACACAAATTGTAACTAATTATGCTTTATGGTGTGTGTGTGGTTAAAGTAATGTAGTTGAGGTGGGTGTCTTTATGGGTTTATGGTGTGTGTGGTTAAAATAATGTAGTTTTGAACTACAAAATCCTGTAGTTACTTCAAAATAGGGTTTCCCTTTCCGAAAAAGTTCCAAGAAAAACATTTGTAAAACGCTAGAACCCTTAAACACCCAAAGAACTCTTGTAATGTAAACCGGAGAAAACAGGAAAGGGGCTAAACCAGGAAGTAACACCGTGAAACACCGAAGCACGAGTCAGAACTTAATGAGACGAAATGCACCATAAGATTTTGCAACTAGATAAAGACACAACAGGGTTTAAATAGTCAAGCTAGTCAAGGCTAAACTGAGAACAGGTGAGTACAATCAGGGAACATACCAATCACAGGACATCGGCGGACTCAAAGTTAAAATAAACAACACATATGACATAAACAAAACCGCAACTCAAAACACAACGTGAAAACATAACACATAGTAGTTTAAAGTGTGTCATATGCCGAGAGGGGTAATCTGTGACAGCACTTAATACTTAAGTCAGTGGCAAAATTGTTGACACCCTTGGTGAAGATCTTTAAAGGAAGGTAATGAAGAACTGTTGCTGTGCTTAATTAGCTGAAAATATGACAGAAATCTGATTGTAAATGATGAACATAAATAGTCTTAGTTGCACTTAACACATCAAGTTTCATGAGCCAGATACAGCCAGATACATATCTGCCCCTTTTAGCCTTTTTCTCCCTGTTGATCATTTAAAATCTCTATTCTGGCAGCCACTTTAACCTTGTCACAGCCTCATTTCCTGCTTCACACATAACCGATTGGATGTAACCGCCTTCCCGGCTTTCTGCTGCCTTCATGTGCTTTCAGAATGATCATGAATTCTAGTTTCTTAATGAAACGTTGCACATGAATGTCACGTCACCTTCAAGTCACAATTTCAAGTGGGCACATAGGAAATAATTTTGATTCTTGAGTTTCCGACTTGTTAGTAGTGACTGAATAAGCGTCAGACAATAGATGACAAATGGAAAAAGTGGGCGCATTATGTTCATTTTTACAGGAAGTGTAAATGGAAGATACCATAATAGATTAGGCTGTGTTTCCTAAATACATCAGCATAAATGGTAGAACAAGCATCACACTGAGCACTGTCTCTACCAGAGGAGATCTTGACCTTAAGATGCTTTGGGCTCTGGCTAGTTAACTAGCTAACATGAAGACTTTGTGGAAAAAAAAAAAAAAAGTGCAAAAACATGTAAGTTGTCCTAACACAGTTTACAGAGAATTGGCTATTTCTATTTCACGTGAACAAAACAGCATGTGTTGTCCAATTTGCATCCTTATCTTAATTAATATACACAGTTTGGGGCATTTACAGGATGAAGTCAATGCAAATAGTTTAATTTAGCTCCTGTCGCTAAACCTGAAAGTCACTTCAGGAATGGCAACTGCATGTCTAAATTAATATAGAGACCATGTATTAAAGTTAGAGAAGTCTGTGTCTATCAGCCCTCAAAATGATACATTCACAATGTTTTAATAATGAGAAAGTTGATCACGATTAATCCTCAGATTCTCAAAGAGGTTTTTTTTTGTCTATTTGTTTACATTTAATGGTTTTGATCATCATTGCTGCTTGTTCTAAAACTTGTTCATACTCTAAGTAATGATTATTTAAGTCAGTTTTTAAGGAACAGAATTTTAACTGAGTAATGCTTTTGGCTACTCTACCATTACAAGGAAAAGGGGGTTTAGAGACTACTACAGAATGTAAGACACTAAGAATTTGATCCATGGTTTTGTTTTTTCTTCACCTAGACTACTAGGACTTAAAACCACAACAAACAGGCGGCTAGTTTGTAATAGCTAGGACATTAGCATATCCCGTTACATGGGTTTTAAATAACTTGCACTGGTGTCCTTTAGTACGTATTGTTGGTTTTTACAACTCTTAATAGTGCAGCAGCTTTGTTCCTTTCTGAATGCTTAATAATGCCTGGCAATGTTCCTAATCACTCCTTAAAGCAGGAAATTCTGCCCATCTCTACATTTCACATACAAAACAAAACAAGTGGTGAAGCAGTAATTTGTTATTAATCACCAAAGATCTGGAACAATTTCTCAGATTCCTTCCATCACTGATTAAAACAAAAATGACAACTGTTTTTGTTTTCATTGTAGCATTCTGCATTTGTATTAATTTAGTCACTTAATCTTTCGCTACTTACGTATGTTTATACTGCATTAATATAACCTGCCATCATTTAAAATTGTTTAACAAATTTATTTTCTACTACATCTTATTTCTTGTATCTCTATTCTAACTGATTTCCAAGTCAAGATGCACCAAAATGAAAATTTCTGGCCAAAAACCAAAACCAAAAACCAAAGCTCAAAACAAGTGCTGGATTTTTGAAATATTTAAAAAATATCACCATTAGCTTGTTATACAGCTGCATATTTTGTTTAATTAATTTCTTTTGCTTTTTATTCTTTTAAAAAACAATATTTATTTGTTAATTAACTATTCAGGAAAACTACAAGGTAATAAAAAACACAATAATTAAGAGGTCCATCTGTCGAACTTAAAACTCTTATACATGATTTGCATATTGACCATGATGTAGTGTATCAACCATTAGTGGAAAAATTCTTGGACAAAGCAGCCTATCTGGTTCAGTCGGACATTTTAGTGGCTGAAAAATTAGGTGCATAATAATAATAATAATAATAATAATAATAATGATAGAAATGAAAAATGTTTGGAGAAAACAAATGTTAAACTACTCCTTTTGTAACATAAGATTAAGTATAATCCAGTAAAAGAACAATAAGGGTGAAGATATCTATGGCGTTGTATAGGAGTGCGACAAAGATACTGTCTTATAAGCAACGCCTCGGGTAAGAAGGTTACCACGGAAACTCATTAAACACAGCAGCGTGGACCAGCAGAAGTCTGCCTGGTTACAGTAGAACCACATGCGGCTGCCCACACACACACACACACACACACACACACACACACGGGGGCTCTCAGTCAGAATTAGATTCTTTATCATGGTTTGAACATCAGAAGAAAAATGTTAATCAAGCAGATAATGCAAATGATATGTTAATGATATGTTAATTAGCCTTGAATTATGAAAGCTCTGTACTTGACATGGGTTTCAACTTTTGACTTTCAGAGACAAACATTGCATTTCAGCCCAAATGGTGTAAGTGTAAAAGTGTAATAACCAGAAACACAAATATGTCTTATGCCAGGCTTTATCTGATATAAAACAGTGCAGTGTTTTTCTCTATCCTCACCAATTAGGCTGACATGGGGGAGTGTTATCTTTGTGCGCTGTCCAAGGGGAATTCTTCCTGTGCAATGCACAGTGGAGCTGACATACATACTGTATCTCATATTCTTTCTCATATTCTCTCTCTCTCTCTCTCTCTCTCTCTCTCCTTAGTCTGAGGTCTATTTATCTCGGTTAATGAACCAGCACAGCTCATCAGCACAACAGAAGCTGCATGTGAACCCTCATAAACTCTATCAGGGCCACAGATACAGGAAAACAGTAAATGCTACATTAGCTCCTGTTGCTAGATAATGCAATACGTCAACCCATGCAGATTTAATTTAAAAGCCAATGAAAGTCTATGGAGAGATGCTGGTATACCTTGAAACTATGAAAATATCACAAGCATGTACAACCATATATAATAACTACAAGAGTGGGTGGGATTGATCAGAATTCCTTCTGGAGTGCCAGGATTGCTCAAACATTCTCCAGGAGTGATTGGGATTGGTCAAACTTTGCCTAGGAACTGTTGGGATTGGTTAGACTTTCCCTGGAAGCAGGCAGGACTGGTCAAATTCCTTCAGGACCAGTGGGGATTGGCAACCCTTCTCTGGGATCAGGCAGGAATTGTCAAACTTTCTCTGGGAGTGGTTGGGATTGGACCAACTTTATCTAGGAGTGGGCAGAATTGGTCAAACTTTCTCTGGGAGCAGTCTGGATTGGTCAAACCTTCTCCATTAATGGGATGGATTAAGGATTCAGGAGAGGAAGGGATTGGTCAACCTTTCTCCGGAAGTAGTCAGGATTGGTCAAACGTTCTCCAGGAGCAGACAAGATTGGTCAAACTTTCTCCTGGATTGGGCAGAATTGGTCAACCCTACACTGGGACAAGGAAGGTTTTGCCAA
Source organism: Pangasius djambal (assembly GCA_022985145.1). NCBI lineage: Eukaryota > Metazoa > Chordata > Actinopteri > Siluriformes > Pangasiidae > Pangasius > Pangasius djambal. The sequence goes on along the minus strand of CM041001.1, from coordinate 4,081,053 downwards.
ACCTTCTCTGGGAGTGGATGGGATTGGTCAAACTTTCTCCTGGAAAAGTTGGGATTGGTCAAAGTTTCTCTGGGATTGGGAGAGATTTGGTCAGAATTCCTTCAGGAGCAGTGGGGATTGGTCAAACCTTCTCTGGGAGCAGGCAGGAAAGGACAAACTACCTCTGGGAGTGGGCAGGAATGGTCAAACCTTCTCTCTAAGCAGGCAGGATTGGTCAAATTTTCACCAGGTGTGGTTGGGATTGGACCAACTTCATCCAGGAGTGGGAAGAACCTTTTCTGGGGGCAGTCTAGATTGGTCAAAGTTTCTCCAGTAACAGTTTCAATTGGGAGAGGTTGGGATTGGTCAACCTTTCTGCAGGAGTGGTCAGGATTGGTGAAACTTTCTCTTGGAGTGGGAAGGAATGGTGAAACTTTCTTCGGAAGCAAGCAGGATTGGTCAAACTTTCATCCAGGAGTGGGCAGAACTTTCTCTGGGAGTAGTCTGAAGCAGGCAGAGTTGGTCAAACTTACACTGAGAGCAGGAAAGATTTGTCAAACCTTCTCTGGGAGTGGATGGGATTCCTCAAACTTTCTCCTGGTAATCCTTCTGGCATTGGGAGCAATTTGGTCAGAATTCCGTCAGGAGCAGTGGGGATTGGTCAAACTTTCTCTGGGAGTGGGCAGGAATGGTCAAACTTTCTCTGAGAGTGGGCAGGAATGGTTAAACTTCTCTGGGAGCTGTTGGGATTAGACAGACTTTCTCCAGGAGTGGTTGAGTTTGGTCAAATTTTCTCTAGGAGTAGGTTGGATTGGTCAGAATTCCTTGAGAAGTTGTCAGGATTGGTCAAACTTTCTCTGGGAGCAGGCAGAACTGGTTAAAACTCCTTCAAGAGCAGGCAGAAGTGGGATAAAAAAACAGCAATGATGCATTGTGGGCTTCCTTTGGCATCTAGTCTGATCAACACAGAGGTGTTTCTCTGGAAAGAAACACATGCACACACACACACACATACACAAACAGAATGTGTGGAAACTCCCCTCAGAAGTACACAGGGCAAAATTGTGTGGTGTGATATTTAAAAAAACAGGCGACACTTCTAAAGGGGGCGGCAGCATTAAGCTCACTGTTCTTCCACCCGGTGAGAAGTGGAGAGTCTGTGTTTACTTATTGCAGCCTGCCAACTCTCTGAGCTGAAAGCCATGCATGAGAAATGTGCCCACCGTCCTGCTATCTCATCTCCTTGGCAACAGCAATCCTTGGTGAAATGAAGGCCAAGAGGCGAGAATACACTTTAAAAAAAAAAAACATCTAAAAGTACAGAAGCTACTGTACACCCATGAGGACAGACCCTGTTTCTGTGACGTGACATCTGTCTCAGTTACTTAGCCAGTGTGATGGATGGAGTGGTTGCCAGATTTCGTGTTGTGGTAACTGAAAAAGATGCAATAGGTGACAGAACAGCTCTGATAGTAAACACGTGGGGGGGGAGAAAGAGACTGAGAAAGAGAGACAGGAAAGACAGTGGGAAAGAGAGAATAGAGAATAGCCATCTGTGACCTCTCTGTGGGGTCTCAGTTCTCCTGCTGGCTTTAAAGCAGAACAGTGAAAGCGCTAAATCTCATTTCAAATCTCCGTGGAACAGGATCCAAAAGTACACTAAAGCTCCTTTGTGACTGCAGACCTGAATAATTACCACAACTATGAAAGTAGGTTTGTGTCAAATGTATAGAGAAAAAAAATGAACAGGAACCAGAGACAGGTGGATTTTATCCTTTTGAACCTGTCTCAATAATTACTACATGGTAATTATTTGTATTTGGTATCAGATTGTAGCTGATGTTTTAGAGAAGGAACCTTTAACATTTCTATATTCCTATAGAAATAGTAAGTTATAAAACACTTGGGATGTATGCTGTTATAGGAAAATAATGATCCAAACAGCCCACCCTGGAGTGTTTTATTCATCTTATACCACAGCTAATAACCATTGATTATTTTTTTTTACTAATGAACAATATATTGTACTTTTTATCCAAGTATAGCTACATTTCATGTTGTGGAACATCCACAAAACAAGTTAGCTCCTGTTATCACATTATAGTAGCTATGGTATAAACAGCTGTTCCCTCACATGCCTCTCTTTTCTTCTTCTCTTTAAGTTAATAACACCAAAAAATGTAGCTTGCCATGTCACAGAGAAACCACAAAGCACGAACTCCTCTGTCCTGAAGACTTTCCCATGATGGAAAACTTATAGCTGCAGTTTTACCTCTGACTGTGACAAAGTACTGACACTGGAGACTCCTTCCAAATATTATATAAGTGATATAAATGTAAATATATTATATAAATAATAAATGTCTCCTTACAGAAAATTAAATCATATAAATGATTTTTCATTTGTTTATCATTAATTAGGCTTAGGATATATGCAACATTAAGCATGCAAGTGAATTAGCTGCTTCTACAACAGGTATGTGGTATAATAACATTTAAACAATACTGGTGCAACAAATATTTTATATGTTTAAATGAAAAATTTGATATAGAAACTAGTTATTTAGTGAACTATTCTACTAATGTAACTGTTTAATTAATGTCAAATAGAATAATTAAAAATCTTAATTGACCTCAGACATCACTTCTTATCAAACATGTTTCTTTTTAAAGAAAACTCTTTTCTTTTTAAAGAAAAGTCTTAATGTAACTTTATGAAGGTTGCCAGATCTATTAGTGTCTCTAATGATTCCCACTTGAGTTGCCAGATCCTTGCCAGATATACTTTGGATGCAATTTGAGATGAGTTATAGTTAATAGGAAATGTTTTTAAACAGTTGATCCAATCTGGCAACCCTGATTTCTATATAAACCACCTTTTCTACACAAGTGTGCATGATTTACTCTGATCCTAACTTTGTTGGTTCGATATGAAAAATCCTGATATGTCCACAGCAACACTGGTAACATTAATGATAGCTGTATTGCATAACGGCGTGAATCCAAATGGAATGGAAGAGAGATGACAGCTTCACAAATGGGAAGATCCACACCTGATCCAGCTCAGCTCATAATTCACGATTATGGATTTCTGATCATCATTTCTGACTCCAGATCAGTCTTGATGTTTGTGTGATTGATGTCAAAGAGCCAAATCAGATCACATGGAACAACACAAGCCAGTAAATCAAACTTAGCGAATGAAGACTTACCGCGACGGCCTCCAGCACCTGTTTGATAGCGTCTGCTGCATCTCGCTCACTGTAGTAGCCCTTTTCCACCACCCTGCAGGAAGGAAAACCTCATCTGTTATGTTTAAATGACGCCACAGTGAGCAGCAGGGGAGCGCAAAAAGGGCTGGCTGTCAGCTTTTTATAATTTTCACTTTATGATTCTCCAGCTTTAGCGTAAACTGGTGACTCAAGTGCAACTTGGCGCATATAAAGAGGAGAATAGAGACACTTCCGCTGATTAGTCATTCCTTATGGGGAAAAGCCTTTTGGAATAAAACACACATCACATTTATGCTCTGAGCTGCAGTTTATGAGAAATGAAATAACACTGTGGTTGCAGTGGAGTAGCACTTTCAGACTTTATAATTTGTAGGCAATAAAACATATGGGGAAGTGGTGATATTGTTCAATAATCAATGATGAACCTCAAAGTTCCTGTAAGAGCAAGTATAAAAAGTGTTTTATTCCTCACACACCACAGCAATTTGTCAATGAGTATAATTGTTAATTTATTAATGAATAAATTGGCTGTCAATTTAGTTATCATTTAAAATATAACAGCTTTAAACACTTGTTCCTTAACCAGCCTCCCTTTATCTGCCTTTTGAAGTTAATACGACAGCAAAAAGCATCTTGTCATATTACCAAGAAACCTGAAAGCACAAAGTCCTTTGTCCCAAGGAGGGGAACTTTACTGACTTTTACAAAGCACTGACACTGGAGACTCCTTCCATAAATGTTAAATAAACATCTCCTTACAGAAAACTTTGCCAAAGTTTATATGATTTTCTTTGTTAAATAACAGCATGTTTTCAATCTGTTTATCATTAGACTTAGACCTCGACAGATTATGTGAAGCATTCACCAGCAGACGTAAGTTCCTCTGACTGAGCTGTTACTATAGAAACACTAATGTATTAGAATGACTGCATTAATATAGTATAAACCTGAGCAATCAGATTCAAGAATTAAACAGCACTGCGGCATGTTGAAGATAAGTCGTATCATACAGTTAATTTGCTGTGTGCAATCTTGCCATACGATCATTCATGACTTGTAGAAAGATAAACGTGTTGTAATATAGATAGAAATCAGCAGTGTTAGAACAATCAATAAACCAGAATTGCAATATCTGATAGATCGGAGATTATTACCTCTACTTTTAAAACTGTTTATACACAAGATCACTAAACTGCTAGAGCATCTGTTTATAATTTTAAATATTTAGAATACTCAGATTTTAAATATTACAGCCATATACATCTACTGACCTGTCAAATAATTCTCCTCCAGTGACAAGCTCTAGGACAAGACTGATCTCTGACGGCGTTTCAAAGATCTCCTTCAGCTTGATCTGCCATGAAATAAAATGTGTATGAGAGAGAGCGAGAGAGAGAGAGAGAGAGAGAGAGAGAGGGTGCGAGATGCAGTTTAACTATGACATAATTAAAACAGTAATAAATAAGGACTACTGGGAGACAATTTCCAAAGCTGCACTTTTATGCCAAGCTCTGAAGGCACAGCCATTTACGCTGAAACCTTTAACTCACACTTAAATCAAAAACATCCAACTGATGTTTATCTTTTGTTTCACACGGGTTCTAGAGAAACCATAAAGTAGTGGTTCTACCTCTACCTCAGCTAGGGACCTATTTGAGTGTAAATAAATCATGGACACCCTTATAATTTATGTCCTTATACAAGAATTTTATATATCTATATCTATATATATACATATTCTCCATCCCATTAATGGAGAAACATATTAACATCTATTTAAACATTAGCCACATTAGATAAATATGTAGCATCCAATTTATTTCCAATTTATTTCCTCTTCACTGCAGGTTACCATAAGCAGAAACAGACTTTTTAATTCCTGAACTTTCCAAGCATAAAACCCAAGCACATTTACCACGAGTTAAAATGTAAAATTAAAATATTTTGTCACAGAAAACAGAGCTTTTTTAGTAGCTTTATGAAGAGTGCAGTAGATTTAAGCCAACATTAGTTCTTTGCTTAATGAAATTAAACCATTCAATTTAAGTGATCAGTCAATTAGGATTTTAACTGTAAAGAAAAATAAATAAAAATCAGTGAAGCACAGCTCTACACCATAATCCTCAAAGTGGTTAGTGGAGGCTGGTGGTTGCTCTGTGTAACCATCAGGGCTCTGACATTGAATGTATTCTCTTCACTGCAGGTTACCATAAGCAGAAACAGACTTTTACATCCTCCATAATCCTGAATATTGCGATGTTACATTGTGTTTTACATCCAGACTTACTATATTTGGATGAGAGAGGCGCAGCAGGACTCCGATCTCTGTTCGTACAATCTTCTTGTCAACCTGGCAGAAAAAGAGCAGGAGTTATTGTTCAAGATGAGCGAGAGGATGTGGGTGTGGCTCATGCATAGAAGTTCAGTACAGATGCTCAGCATCTTAACTGAAAATAGAAGACTATGAAGGCTATATGGCTATATTACATGCTTTTTAAATCTAGGTTCTACACAATATTAAATAAATCTGGAATGTGGTTCTGACATAAAGACACAGTGAGGTGGCTCTGTTATGCTGTGGTGGGGGGCATTTATTTATTTTTGCTGGTGTGATTCTTCTCTACTTGTCTCTTTAGAGGGAAGCATCACTGCAAATCAATACAAAGCTCTTCTGACTGAGCTCTATGATGAAACGTCTCTATCCTGATGGGTGTGGTGTTTTCCAGGATGACTCCGCCACTGTTCGCAGGAAACGAGGGCTCGCTGAATGGTGCGATGAGGCTGAAAACGATGTAGATCATATCCTATGGCTTTCACTCTTACCAAATTTCAACCCAATTGAACTATTGGAGATTTTGGAGCAATGTGTTAGACAGCGCTCTCTATCACCTTCAACTGAGGAAAAATCTCTTATCAGAATGGTGTTCATCGCTCCAGTACAGTTCCAGAGATATGTACAATCAATGCCTAGGCACACTGAAGCCGTTCTGGCAGCTTGTTGTGGCCCGACACCATACTTACACAATTTATGTTGGGTTTTTCCTTCATTTGTAACTGACCTGTATATGTAGTTGAACAACAATGACTAGGCATCATGTCAGAGAGACAAGTGAGGACGTTTTGAAGTTCTCCACTCCAGGGGAAACCCGATAAACTGAGATTTCTCAATCCAAGAAGAAGGAACAAACAAGAACAGAAGAAAGTCTTCATGTTCGACATCAAGATATATATCATCGGACTCACTGTTTTCTTCAGCTTCTTCACAGCGTAGGGTTTCTGGGTGCCTTTCTGCCGACATTGAAACACCACCGACGTGGCTCCCCTGGAAGCAGGAGAAAAATCAGTCATGTGTTATGAATCTCTCAACATATTAGCAGAAAGCTTATGTAAACACTATAGAATATAGAATTCTCAACTCCTACTGGTCAGAAGATGTTGATTAATTTTCTATAACAGAAGCTGTGGCAATTGTGCTGGCTGTAATTCAAATCACAGGTTTATATCAATGCACTCTAATGTTCTGATGCATTATTGTTTTGATTGTATGGCAGTCGCTGCACATAAACAGATTTAAAATCATATGTAATTGCGGATATGGCAAACTTTTTAATGAGGAGATATTTTGTTTAACATTTTGGGAAGGAGTCTCTAGTCTCAGCAATTTGTAACACTCAGAGGTAAAGCCAACTTCAGTTAACTTCAAATTTTCTGACATGGGCAGACTTTGAGATTTGCGGTTTCCTGGTAACATGAAAAGCTGTGTTTTTTGTTTTATTAACTTCAAGAACAACTTTTTATATAGCTGCTATACATAATGTAATACAGTGATAACAGGATGAAGGTTCACAATATTAAATGTAACTAATGGATTAAAGGGTATACAGTGCCGTTCAAGTAAATAATTGTAATTATTGCTATGGTAAAAAAAAAAAAACATGAATAAATAACATGCTGTAATTGCAAATTTCGGGTGGCCCAATACAAACCCCATCACTGATTAGTTTTTTTAATAATAACATGTCCCATCATGTTTTATTCCTTAGCTGGTGTATATCTTGTTCCAGGTTGAGCAACACACCAGATTACTTCCTAATTTACATATAAACATAAAGTGATCTTACCACTTATTAGACCTAATCCCACTGCTGGCTTTAAGTGTCCAATCCCACATCTGGGTGTTGTAAAAGCTTGGCTTATTTTTCAACCCGTCAGCATCTTATTTAGCATCAGTGTTTTGGTCCTTCAGTCCACCACATAATCAACTTAGGCCAGCAATCAAACCAGGCCTCAGGCCAGCACAATATGCCGGAACAGAGCCTGCTTCAATCGGGCATCTCAGCCGGAGATTGTGCAACGTGTAAATAAATGAAATGTAGGTAATGCAATAAAAGCGGATCAGCTACCTTATTGCTCTAGAAGCACCATCTAGATTTTGGTTTGGTGGTTCAGTGGAAATGTAGTTGTTTCTGTCTTTTTGGCCATAAACTACACTCTGCTATACACACACACACACATATACACACACAGACACCAGGCAACCATCAGCGCCAGCTCAACAATCTGCTCCTCATAATTACTATATCCCGAAAAAATGAAGTCACCCGCCCCCCCCC
>CM041001.1:4030068-4073128 GCA_022985145.1 Pangasius djambal | reverse complement strand
TAAATGTTAATAAAAAATATCAGTATTAATAAGGAGGCTCTGTAAAGGATGATGTATGAGAGGAAATGGGACAGTCGTGGAAATTGTAAAGTCGTAGTACATTTTGTATGCAACATGTCTTCCAGTACCTTTTTTATCTTATTATGTCTTCCAGTACCTTTTTTTATCTGATTGTGTAACAAACAAATCCTTAATGAATATTTTGAATATTTTGATAATGATGATGATAGGTATCTCATACTATACATTAGGGATGTAAACATCTATTCTGAATAGATGTTCTAAACAAATACAAGCACAGGTAGGAATAGGAGGTGCACTATTTGTTTTTAGAAAGCTTGCCAGAAAGGTTCATCCCGGTGTGCATTGGGATTGGGATCGCCCACTGGGATCCCTTGAGATACAGTTCCATCTCTAGGCGAGACCAATTACAAACTCCTTCTGGTTTAAAGCCCACTTCGGGTTTAAATCTGAACACAGATGCAGATATCTGTAGCATTAAGCAGATACATATACAGATAATGCCATCCCTTTACACCCCTAACACACATGGAGTCAATCACCTATTCTCACTCCTTTATTAAATTAGAGATGGATTTTCCACTCCTTTTCTCACACACAAACTATTTAGCATAGTTTTAGCTCTGTTTACCTCACAAACTATTTGGCACATTGTTTGAATTCTTCTGAGGCAGAATGTGAGGAGTCGTTTTATTTTAAGGGGGTTACATAACACACATGCAGAGCAGGACTCAAGGAACAATTCAACCCGGATTCCAAACCAGGTCCAAAGCCACTATAAGAGAAACTGCATATTTGCTCTCATAAAAATGAGATGAAGTTAGCCAAAAGTATAAATGCAATCAGCTAAAGAGAAGGCAGATGGGTTCATCATCCAAAAGCCAGACCACAAGGCTCTACTCATCACCAGTAATGTCCCAAATCCAATCAATATTCATTACAGTAATAATATTACATTACGGAAATGAAGTCTCACACACACACACACACACACACACACACACACACACACACCCCAATGGCTGAATCCTACAAAAGCAGATCAACAATAATAGTTAAAATGAGGCAATATTGCTCATTAATGGCACTCACAAGACTTCAATTAGTGAATTTGTCCAGCGTCAGCTTATTGATCTAACACTCAAATCACTACAGTAAATATGAGTTTAAATATGGTGAGGCGAAATGTGACTTGCAGTGATCAAACTCAGTAATAGGGCGTGTTCTTAGTTTTGTCTGTAACTAATGAAAATGGGCAAGATTTGCAGTATCAACTAGCCATAAACTGAGTCTGATCAAACCAGATTATTTATATCAGGAAGGTGGATTCTGTAATCAGGAGATTCTTCAGGAGGTCTGTCTTGTAAATACCTTAATTGAATGAAGGCAGATACTGCCGTGTAATCAACTCCAGGTTCAATTTTGTATGACTGTTCTATTGATTAGTGTCACTGTGAATGAACATGTGCGAATGACAAGGCAGAACCTATTACACCCAATGTTTTTTGGATTTCTCCCCATTTTTCTTCACGATTTGCTCACATGCCGATTCCCAACCACCAGCCAGCTCTCCCCTGTCATACAACAGCTACCAAATGGCTAACGTGTGCTTTCTCTGAGACACATGAAGCCAGACAACCATATCTTTTCAAAATTCTGCTCATGCTGTGTCACAGGGCAGCGTAAAACACACTTAGAGGAAAGTGCTATCTACCCTCTTCCGCATACATGAGCTCACAGAAGCCTGTGATTGGCTAGTGTCGTTGTGACTGACAAGGGGGATCGAGTTTGGAAATATCAGGACTATCACTTGCTAGCAAACTTGCTTACTGCTTTTACAGTTAGTCTAATGTTAGCTAGTTTGCAAGTTTTCTCTGGCCCCAACCCAGAGAATGTATAGAATACGGTTTAATTACATATAGGGGATATGTCAGCACTATCTCTTGAAGAAATCATATATTTATATTTTCAGGAAATAGAACTAACTAAGTACAAACAAAACTAATCTGCGTCTCAGTGCAACAGAGCTTACAACTAAACATACTTACGCTTTTGAACATCTTTGTTTGTGTTTATTAAACCTAATTAAATTCCAGATGAATTTATGCCCCACTGAATGTTTGTACACTTTTTAATCCAATACACACTTATCCCCTGCTTTGATTCATGTTCACTGAATCTCGAATAAGTGAGTTGATTCAATGAGCATTGAATAAATGAAAAGTTTAATCCAACATAGCTATTTCCTGTTCGTTTTGGAGATGTTTGGCTGAGATTTGGCCGTGAGTGTGACCGTGACTCATGACACCACAGGCAACAATCTGATTGGCCACTACACGGCAATATCTGCTTCTCATTTGCATGAAGTTGCTAAATCCTCGACTTTTTTCTGCTCTGTTCGCTGTGGCACGCCTCTGATCACCTGCGTCTTGCTGTTCTTGCTGCACAGGATGTTCGCCTGTCTCTATAAAAAATTAATGGCCCAAACACTATTTGCTCTGTGAGAATATAGCCCCAGGTCAAATCTAATTGAGTATCCATGTTGAGTATCTAAGTAATATTCTGGGTGTTTATTGGAGTCATAGAGCTTTTTAATTCCTAAACTTTACACCCACTCAGCATATTAGGCCCAAGTTGACATAATTTATAGGCTTGCTTGTTTTTTATTTTTTTTGAGTTTGGATTAAACCCATTCAATTAATGTTACCGGTTAGACAGGCTAATTACTATAAGAACTCAAAAATAAATATAACCGCTATGATAATGGTGGGTTGTCATTTCCACCACTGCAACAAGACTGCAACAAGATTAAAAAAAAAAAAAAAACAATTGTGGATCTCCTGGTTATGCTTCACAAGCCCAACTTTGAGAAGCACTGCCTTAAGGCATTTCTCAGCAGTTTCTCCCAGACAGATCGTTCTGCAGCTGTAGCTGCCAAAAGCTCTAGATCTGAAAGTCTTCTTGTGATTCTTCCTTCATCAATCATTCCACAAACCTAATACAACTTTTGATGATTGTACAACATTTGCGAAAGCTTTGAGGAGTAGCTAACTCAATAAATGTCTATGATGGTAGCCACTTAGTGATAATGGATTTCCCAGCTCTGTTGTTTCTATGCACTTAATGCACAGTTGACGGGGAGGGAAGCGGAGTGCGGGAGTGTGTGTTACCCAAGCTCCTCGCTCTGTTTCTGTTCTCTGCTTGCCCGGTATTATATAATCGCAAGCAAGTAAAAGAGACAGAGCAACTCTCCCTAGTTTCATTATAGATTCACCTTGCTTTGCTGTATTTAGGACCCGAGGGCTTTACATTTGGCACAGCTGATGAGAGCTCAGTGTTCTTTCCGAGGCTTTCTAAGTGATTCATCTCCTTGTGCTCCATGATATATAAAATCCTGCCATGTATAAAATCCTGTATACTGTAGCCAATAAATAACCACTTTACCATCAGATACAACGTATTGAGCTAAATGCATTCCATTTTTACCAATGTGTGGATTAACTGCAAGTCCTAAATGAATTAAAGTTCCACACATCGCTTAGTCAGCAAGCCTCATTCCTGCAGATTTCTGTTGGCCGTCCTGCCTCCATATGGGAGCATTTCACTCTAATTTCTGATTATTCCATGCACTCGTTCTCTCTCTCTCTCTCTCTCTCTCTCAGATGAAACCGCTCTGATTATAATTATAATCCAATCTGCCAAACCTTTTCAGTTCACTACAAAGCTTCAGTGGAATAAATGCATCAAAGCCACTCTGGAAGCAACACAAATAGAAAATTCACACTTCCCATTACCATATTCACCAAGCGTAGTCTTCATTTAACTACAACTGTGCTAACACTGTGCTACAGCCCCGGGACCTGGAAAATCTCGATAAAAAAACAGACTACTACTGGCTTTGCACGTGTTCTACATCGATATGACAATGTGTTGAGTATTAAGCTAACCATTTGGATTAAACTTGTCCTAATTTTATGTATTGTAGGTCACTGGTTCCATCCTGAGCTCGGGTTACTGTCAGTGAAGAGTTTTTATTGTTTTCCTCATGTCCGCCTGGGTTTCCTCCGGGTTCTCTGCTTTCCTCCTTCCTTGCAAAAACATGGTGCATTTCTGACTCTATAGTTTGAATGAGTGTGTGTTTGTGTGTGGTGCCCTGTGATGGACCGCCTTCTCATCCAGGGTGTATTCCCGTCTCGCACGCAGTGTTCCCGTGATAGGCTCCGGATCCAGAACAACGCTCACCGAGATAAAGCACTTACTTCAGATGAATGAATGAATGAGTCAATCGCAGCACTGTGCAATGTGGGATTCCACCATTTTGTGATTAATGCATACTGGAATTTCAATGTTCCCATGTTTATGTTTGCATGGTGTACATCTCACCTTGTCTCACCATCTGTTCTGAAATAGCAAGCAACAAGGAATTTCCCGATCCTTTTTTTTTTTTTTTTTTTCCATTTTCCAAAACTGCTATCAGCTCATACTGTGACGTCCTCTCAGTGACCCAGTCCACAGTCCATTTTTGCACAGGAATTTGTGCAATGTGACACACGTTATGTTAACACATATTGCAAGTTATGTCTTGTATTGAATGCGTGTGTTTTGGTTTGGTATGCAAATTGGTTGATATTTAAAGAGACAAAGTGTCATTTGCACAAATAAAGGCAAAATAAAAAATTTATAAAAAATTACTTCTGATTCTCAAAGACATGCTAAATGTAAAAATAAGTTTTAATAAAAAAATTAAAAATAAAATAAAATAAAGATATAGACTTAACGCATAAGCCTAACTTCATTAGAAATTAGAAATCAACTTCTGATTTTCAAAAAAGAAACATGATGGACAAAATATTCCATAAATTTTTTTTTTTAATACCATTAAAGAAATAGGCTTCATTAGAAATGAGAAATTAGTTTAAAAAAGAGACATAAATGAGTAAAATAATGTTAAAAATTATGTATAGAAATAAAAAATATATTTCAGAATACATTCTTCTCATTTTAACAGATGTGTATTATTCTCCCGCAGTGCCTAAGAGCTGACAGCTGAGGCGTACTGAGAGGTACTGAGGGGTACTGAGGGGTATTTAGGGGTACGGAGGGGTATTGAGAGGTACTAAGAGGTATTGAGGAGTAATGAGGGGGTACTGAGAGGTACTGAGAGGTACTGAAAGGTCCTGAGAGGTACTGAGGGGTATTAAGAGGTAATGAAGGGTATTGAGAGGTCCTGAGAGGTACTGAAAGGTACTGAGAGGTACTGAGGAGTACTGAGGTGTACTGAGGGGTACCGAAAGGTACTGAGAGGTACTGAGGAGTACTGAGGGATCCTAAAAGGTACTGGGAGGTATTGAGAGGTAATTAAAGGTACTGAGGGGTACTGAGGAGGTACTGAGGGGTACTGAGAGGTAATGGCAGGCACTGACAGGCAATGAGAGGTACTGAGGAGTACTGAGGGGTACTGAGGGGTACTGAAAGGTACTGAGGGGTACTCACCGTCCCAGTTCCGACTCCAGCTCGTAGAAGTCCTCCAGCGTCTCTTTCTTGGAGCCATCAATCCAGTATTCCGGAGCTGCGCCTGGCCTGGAGCTGATCATACTCACTTTGAGCATCTCAGACGCAGTGAGCCTGCGATGCTTCTTCACCTGCGGTGTGATTTCCCCGCTTCACTACAGTGCCAAGCTGCGGAGCGCGGAGTTGCCTTTCCGTTCCCTGAGGTGCGGTTCACACAAAACACACAAAACACGCACCGGCTCGGAAAACTGCCCTGAACGGGATCCACAGAACTACTGAGCACGGGTCTGGTGGAAACGCGCACGCACTACCTATAAATGTGCGTCTCTGAGGTGAGCTGTGAGGCTCCACACCTTACCCGGAGCTCATCACCCACAGCAGCGCATCTCGCTCCCAGCGTGAGGGGGCGGCCGGTGGGCTTCCACTGGGTCTTACTGTCGCTAATGTAGCGGGGATTCAGCGCGCGCGTCACAACACCGGCGTTATGTAAACACGTAACAGGGCAGAGCTCCACTGCTCTAATCTCACAGACATGCAGCCTAAATCACAGCATGGCCTAATAATCATCATCATCATCATAATCATAATAATAATAATATATTATACTTAGCCTATTTATTACAATTTATTAGATACATTTATTACTCTTGCACTTTATTATTATTATTATTCATGTATTTATTTTTTATATATTTTATATTTATATATATTTATATATATAAAATAAATTATATATGATGTAATGTATTTATATATTGTATAGATCAAATAATAATAATAATAATAATAATAAAGTGCAAGAGTAATAAATATATCTAATAAATTATAATAAATAGGCTAAGTATAATATTATATATATATATATATATATATATATATATATATATATATATATATATATATATAACTCAAACCTTTTATTATAATTACACAATTAAAATTTAATTTATATATTTTATTTAAATATTTATTATTATCATTATTATTGTATGATCTATACAATATCAAGATCAACAGGATCTATAAATATACTACATCTAATATGACTTATTTTAATAATAATAATAATAATAATAATAATAATAACAATAATAATAATAAGTGGAAATTTAACATGAAAAAATAAAGAATTCACGACAATAATAATAAATAAATAACATAAAATAATTCATTTTTATAAAAAACATTTTTTTAAATTACAAAATTATAAATATGTAATTATATACTGTATTACAATTAAACAATCTCAGATCAAACACTAATATTTTATTTGTGTACTTCTTCCTCTGTACCTCATGTCATTTCTCTGCACAATTAACTACTAGGGTAATTAAAGCCAATTCATCCAGTCCAAATGATTTAAACGTTTTTACAGACAGAGTCATTTTGCAGAATCAAACCAAAAAAAATTAAATAAATAAAATAAAAATATGCTTCCACTTTACCTAGTAGTTTGAGTAAACATGTCTGAAAACAGGCTTCAAGCCTCCCTTCCTTTTTGGACTCTAATCTGTCTTGGCTTGGACAACTGCTCTGGAGCTTCCCTACACAGTGCAGCCCATCTGTTCCAGACCTGCTCCTTACCGAATACCAACCTGCATGTTTCCTCACAACACAAACACACACACACACACACACACACACACACACACTGCCCCAAGCTTATCCATCCACACACCCACACATGAGTGCTTTTTTTGGAATATGGATATACAGCGTGCTTTAGTTTGCTTAAAGGAATACTTCAGCGTTTTGCTTTCTTTCTTTTTTTTTTTTTTTTTAAATCTAATCTCTCTGTAGCTTATGTGCAGTTGCAATCTTGATGTACAAGAGGAGACACATGTTCTGTCTAAGAGGTCAAGCACTTTCTCTGTCTCCTGCATGAGGACAGGCTGCTCTGCAATTAACCACAGGTAAAGATAAAGGGAAATAAACCAAAAACAGGTGTAAATAACCACAGAAGAAGACAGTATTCACAATAAAAAGATATTCAAAAGATATTCAAAAGATATTCAAAAGACTCCTTTCCCACGGAAAACTGCAGTACGTAATACAGAAGTGCACAAAGCCAGAGATCCGATTTCAACCTTCAAGATTCTGAAGCTTGTGGCCAGAAAAGTGTACAAAAGACATCTGACACACTGTGGCCAATGGGTGTGCTTCAGTTTCCATAAAAGGAAGACTCCAGTGTTTTTAACCTAATCTCTATCAACTGCATCTGTAGGGTATGTACAATTGCCACAGACAAGAATTAATGTTTTCTGTACAGAGAAAAGAACTGAAAAAACTCCAATATCTCATATAAGGGCAGTTGTTGAATTCTGTCAATAAACACTTAAAAGAAATAAAGGCTATTTGGTAGAATGTTTTATGTATTTGTCACTCAACTGAATTAGTTTAATTGTACACAAAGCTCTTAACCTGTTTAATCCATCCTTTCAGAGATATAACTGCTTTTTAAGTGGAAGAGTTTATGGTTATGCGTTACTGATGTAGTTTTGTGGCTCTGATGGCACATATGCGATGGAAGCACAAATAACCAGAATTACTAATGTATGTGTTGGAAAGAAAACAGCTTTCTGCCTCATCTCATCAAAACATTTTCAGAGTCAGCAGCCGCAGTTTTGAATTTGTGTTACATAGTGGTTTGAAATATTTGACAGAATTCAACAACTGCCCTTAGACTTCCATCAGAAGTGATTTGGACTAAAATGGGTTTTGTGTTAATTTCTCACTTATTAGATTGAAAAATAATGAAATATTCCTTTAATACGCTTTTTTTTTTTTAGGAAATGGAGGATGTAGTGGTGAAGGAGTGTATTTTTTTTTTTTTTTACCTACTGGTATTGTTTAACTTCTTGAGAAAAAAACTGTTTATACAAACATTTTAATCATTACTGAGTTTGAGGGAAAATACATTTTTTAATTTAAAATATATATATTTTTAAATTTAGATGACAATCTGTAAAAACAGAAAGACAAGAAGCTGTTTGCACCTATTTTTTTTTAATTATTCCCAGTTATTCACACCCTGTAGATTGGTGTGAGAGAGTGAGGGCTAACACTTGTTAGCAAACCTATAGACTGGTTTTTAATCACACAATAAAATAGGTAGCCAAATATTAGCTAGCTTTCTGGCGAACTTGGCTACTTGTTTACACAAAATAATAGCTATCCCAATTTTAATTAGCCTATTAGTAAGTTTGACAACTGGTTTACACAATTAAATAATTAGCTCACTAGTGAAAATAGTTACTGGTTTACACAAAACATTAGGTTAATGTTTGCTTATTTGTTAGCAACATATAAGTTGGCTTGCTAGCACCATTTGCTGCAGGTTTACACAATAGAAATTAGCCTAATGTTAGCTTGCAGACTTCATTGTCTACTAGTTTATGCAGCATGTTAGCCTAACATTACTTAGCCTGTTAGCTTGCAAGCATAATTGGCTACTGGTTTATACAATACAGGTTAGCCTAATGTTAGCTAGCTTGCTAGTGTCATTGTATACTGGTTTATACAATATAGTATCTTGACTAACTTGCAAGTGGTTGATGACTTTGGCCACTGGATTACACAAGTTAGCCTGATGTTTGTTAGCATTCTAATATCCTTGGTAATACAGCTGGAGAGGTAGCATTAGCTAAACTAACTACTTACTGCTATTGTAGCTGACTAGCTCGCTGAATAAAAATGTGCCAATGAATTCTATTTCAGTTTCATCACAGTTTAGAAAACAACTTCAAACCACCAATGCTTTTTTATACAATGTATTTTAGCAGTTGTAGTCATACAAGGCAAATGTAATACAACAACAATTGCAAGTAATATTATTATTAGCACTTTTAAAAAGTAAAAAAAAAAAAAAGAATCTATTCAAAGGCAGTGGAGGGAGCAGGTCTCTACAGCAGCGCACTCTTGATGTAGGACAGGAGACACATATTCTTGTTGAGAAGCGTCTGTATGGTGGTCCACGTCCTTTCTACCAGGTCGAGCACTTTCTCTGTCTCCTGCATGAGGACAGGCTGCTCTGCAATTAACCGCAGGTGAAGCTAAAAGGAAATAAAGCAAGACTGGAATTATTCACCATAAGAGAAAACTGTATTTATATATTAGTATAGACAGTTCAGGAAAGTTTCAAAGTTTGCTTTCTCTCTGGAAACCACAGTTTTACACAGAAGGGTGAAGAGCCAATTAGATCGCAACCTTCAAGATTCTGAAGCTTGTGGCCAGAAAAGTGTACAAAAGATATCAGACACAATGCAGACAACGTGTGGAGCATCAGAGTCTGAGGCTAACGTTGGTCTAACATTTTTATGGAATGATTATTAAAGGGTAAAAAAGAAACAAACCTTTTGTAATTTAAATGGTTTGACAGGTTTGATTATTTAGCTATCAATAATACAATTGTAGAAAATAAAGAAGAAAGTTGTAGTAAATAATATCAGTTACAGTAGAAAATATCATTATGCTTAATTAAACTCTGCTGCCATCTGCTGGCTAAGTCCAAAAACTCATCTTTACCTGATATTGATCTTGTATTAAAAATGGAAGGAGTGGGATCACTACATTGCTATCAGCACATTACACTGTCGAGGATTATTCAGGTTTGGTAGGAAAAAAATGGATAACGGACGCCCTGCCTGCTCCCTAATCCACAGTGTAGCAGCTTAAATAAAAACAAACAAAAAAACCCCCCCCCCACACACCTTCAGGAAGAGGGCTAGATAGGCCTGCGCCAGGTCGAAGTCTTGCTTCAGCCTTAGCATGCTGCTGATCATCCTGAGGAAGCTCTGCATGACACTAACGTTTCCACCCATATCCGGTGCCAAGCCTCGCAGCTCTGTGTCAACAGCAGAAGGGCCCAACTCCTTCAGATGCCTCACCGCCGCCTCATCTGTAACAGGTGAAACAAGATAAAAATGCCATTAGCAAGATATAGGAAGACTTTGGAAACATATTTTAGTTGGTTATATGCGCAGTATTAAGGCAGAATCGTAGTGGAAGTTATTGGCCTTACAGAAATTGCTGTCTAGCGCTTCTTCAAGCTGGAGGTAGAAATTTGACTTTTGGGCCAGAACTCCAATGTTGAACACCTTGGACTATGAAAGAGAAAGATGATTAGTGGGCAGGTGATAAGTGATGAGTAAGGAATATAACACTTGAGGCATGATGTTATAGGAAAATAATCAACAGCGGGATGTATTGGGAAATTGATTACTTTCCTATAACAGCACGTCCCAAAGTGTTTTATTTCTATTAAACCAGAATAATTTGCTAACAGTTACATTGTTAAGAACATGTCATATATTTGATCCATTTCCAGTTACATTTAATGTTATAACAGCTATAAACACTCTTTCCCTAATCAGCTTCTACTTTATCTCTCTCAAAGTTAATAAGACCAAAAAAAGGCACAGCTTGTCTTACCAAGAAACTGGAATATACAAAGTCCTCTGTTCTGAAGACTTCCCCACCTACTGACTGTTACAAAGTGTAACAAATTCTCCTCCCGTAAATGTTAAACAAATGTCTCCTGACAGAAAGCTTAGGAAGTTTATTATTAGTCTATATTAGTCTATATTTAGTATTATTGGTTATGTAGAGTGTCGCTGTACAAGTTCCTGTGAATTAGCTGTTACTTAGAACGAGTGTATTAATATTCAAATTAAACAACACCTTCAAAACAATTAGATTTTCAACGGCCTAATAACTGACTAATACCTTTTTCATAGGTAAGTGTTAAGGAAAGTGATGATCTGAGCATTTGTAAGAGTGCAGTAGTTGTGCGGTCACCTGTTCTTCCGATGACGTATCAGGAAGGGCGAACTGAGGTACGAGTCCAGGAACAGTGGGGATGAAAAAGGGGGCTGCTTTGGGCACTTTAGGGGGTTCTTTTGGCTTGTTTCTTTTCTGTGGCAGCAAAATTGTGTGTTAATTGTGACAAAAAAAAAAACAACAACAAGATAATCAGGAGAAGAATTTTTTCCAGTGCACACACCTTAATAATGTCTAGATGGAGAAGATTCTTCCAGCGTGAATCCGGCAGCAAAGAGAGAGTGACAAGCTGTTCATCCAGCTGCGCAGGAGACACGTACTCGTCCATTTCTGAGCTCTCATGTTCCAAGACCTCCTCTTCGTCATCTGTTCATGGAAGCCAAGAGTTTGATCTCAGCATGTGTAATGATAATGTGGAATTTTCTCTGATGTGTGCAGATATGGAGAAAACACTCACCTTTGCTTGGGCAGGTGCCAGGCAGCATGACCACTGTAGGTTCATAGTCTGCAGGTAGAGGGCGCAGTGACACCAAACTACACAATGTGGTGTTGGACCTGGAAAACAAAGTTGCTGAGGTTTACAGATCACTTAGAGAGAACCAGAAATCTTACAACCCTAAGTCTTTCAAAGATATTCCTTTTTAAAATGCACACATTAGCACAGCCTTAAGGTGACCCTCAGGTATTCATGCCGGGCCCTTAAATGTTTACTTTTACAGCTTGTTTAGTTTACTATTTAACAGCAACAGCAGCAACTACGGTCACGTTATTAATACGATTAAGTGTTTAAATTTAACTGGCTGTAAGTTCATCAATACACAAGTAAGCTATCTAGCTTATCATTAACAGTAGTCTCTGTCATGTTGTAAACATGGAGATTGAATTTGCCTCAGTGATTTCTGTCACAGTTAATCCTTTTCTTTTGTATGCTATATGCAAATTCCTTTGTGTGTTCTGAGATGCTTTTCTGCTCACCACGGTTGTAAAGAGTAGTAATTTGAGTTTGGCTGATTGGATAATTGCATGGACAAGCAGGGTACAGGTGTTCTCATTAAAGTGGCTGGTGAGTATGTATAACGGATATAAAAAGTCTACACAGCCCTGTTAAAATTGCAGGTTTTTGTGATGTAAACAATGAAACCAAGATAAATCGTGTCAGAACATTCTCTACCCTCAATGTGAAATTACAACGTATAAAAATTAAGTGAAAAACAATCAAACATTTTAGGGGAAAATAATTAAAAAAAAGAAAAAAAAGTTACAATAACAATAATCTCTCATATTCTTCACATGTCTAGGCTATGGGTAGGGTGGTTAGACAGAAGCCCTAGCCCTTTCTCACAAAAAACATCCAAGCCCAACTAAATCACCCCAAACCATGTGGCAAAATGTGTTATGGTCTGATGAGATGTTTGGTGGGAAAAAAGAAAAAGAAAAAAGAAAAAAAAAAAGCTCATCACTGTAGGAACACCATACATACAGTGAAGCATGGTGGTGGCAGCATCATGCTTTAGGGCTGCTTTTCTTCAGCCAGAAATGGGGCTTTTTTCAAGGTGGAGGGAATCATGAATAGCTACAAATACCAGTCGATATTAGTGTAAAACCTTCAGGTCTGCTAGTAAGCTGAAGATTAAAAGGAATTTCACCTTTCAACATGACAGTGACCCAAAACCTACATCCAAATCAACAAAGGAATAGCTTAACCAAAAGAAAATCGATGTTTTTGAATGACC
This sequence comes from Pangasius djambal, assembly GCA_022985145.1. Taxonomy (NCBI): domain Eukaryota; kingdom Metazoa; phylum Chordata; class Actinopteri; order Siluriformes; family Pangasiidae; genus Pangasius; species Pangasius djambal. The sequence goes on along the minus strand of CM041001.1, from coordinate 4,060,085 downwards.
TAGCCAGAGCCCAGACCTGAATCCAAATAAAACCTGTGGAATGACCTGAACTGAGCTGTGCACAGGAGATGCCCTGACAAATACAACTAGATTTAGACTCTAAGTCACACTGACAGCCTCTTACCCAAAAACACTGAATGGTGCAATAAAATCGATCATTTTTTTACCTGCCAAAAACTTGCCATTTTAAAAGGGATGTGTAGACTCTTGATATCCATTGTGTATGTATGTATTTACATCTATCTATCCATCCATCCATCCATCCATCTATCTGTGTGTGTGTGTGTGTGTGTGTGTGTGTGTGTGTGTAAATACATACATATACAACATATTATATATATATGAAACTGGTGTATATATAAACAAAAAGCATTCTATTTTTATAGTCTGATTCAAAGCATCAAACTTAAATTATGTACACAGATTTCTTATTTAGTCAGAATTAGACAAACCATGACACAAGTTTTATCCTGTTGAGTCACAGAAACCCAGCCCACACAGATTACACCACATGTTGCTGTCATACTGTGTCAGAATTTAGGATTATTTTGTGTCAGGGATGTACCGATAATGTTAAAACCAAAATCAAGATAATCACAAGGAAAAAAAAAACAAAACAAAAATTGAATTGGTTAGAAAAAGGGGATTTTCAAATACTTAGGGAAAAAAAAAAACAAGAAAATTCATTTGCAAAGTTTTCCATGTTCCAGAGATGCATCATATGAATTTAATGCCCATATGATAAGCAGCAATATAGAAATATATAAATTTAGATGTAAATAAATAAATATAGACGAGGAGGAAAAAAGAAGAATAGGGGAAGAAGAAGAAGCAGAAAAAGTCAAGTGAGTTTTTTATTGTCATTCCTCTATATAACTTGTATACATAGTTTTTTATTGTCACAGCCTCTGTATAGCTAGAAGGAGGAGAAGAAGCAGCTATTCTTGGACCGTTGCGAAATACTCAGCTACAGTGAAGGTCTAAACTAAGATTTCTTACCACAGGTAAATACCCAGACTGTCCACATGGGCAGAGGCGAGGACGTTCCCCGTAGGAGAGAAGCTGACGCTCACGGCTGCCGTGTCTACCAGGAAACAGTCGACCAAACTGCATCAGTGACACAGAGAGTAAGAGTGAGAAGAGAGTGAGAGAGAGAAAGCGTGGGGAAAATGTGCTAACCACAAGGCCACAGGCACAATGATAAACCATCATACTTAAAGCATCATTATTTGAAGCTAAACAAGATAAATGTTATCTCTAGAGATTATTTCACTGGGCTCTGTTCATTAAGAAGGGAGCTGGATGACTTAACAAAAAGGTCATCGTGCAAAATCAGGCAGAGTAAATCATTCAGAAAGTGAAACCAAGTAAAAGCCTGGTCTTCCCCTCCTTCAGAGGAGTCCGTTCTAGAGATGACGTCATGGCCTGCCAGGACGTTGCCTGAGAAAACGCCGCTGAAATCTCACCTGCCAGATGGAAGGTCCCATGTCCTGATGGTACAGTCCATGGAGGCTGTTATCAACCATCGTCCATCCGGGCTGAAAGTCTGTATATGTTAAAAAAAAAAAAAAAAATAAAAAATTATTATGATTAGAACAAAAATGCATGTACAATCTCAATGAGTGCAGAAATACCATGACCTTTTGAAAGAGAAAAAAAAAACCCTCACCATATCATTAATCTGCCCACGCTGGCCAGAGAAGTGACGTACAACCCGCTTCATCTCCATGTCGAAGATACTGACTGTGAAGTCATCAAGAGCAATGGCAAGCATCCCACTGAGGAAAATTGCCATGAAGAGAGAAATATGTGAAAATCATTTTTGTACAAATGAAAGATGAGTGAATAACAGATCCATCTAGAACCTACAAATGATCGATATATTCAGCAGAAGATTAAAATAGTGTGCACCTATTTAAATTCAGACTTCAACCTCGACAGTCTTAAGTTGCCTGCTCTCACCTGTCTCTGTGTAAGAGTGTGGAAGCAGGTGCTGCTTGCAGTGTGTGTGTGTTTAACAGTTCTTTCGATTTGAACTTCCACACCTTCAGCAGACAATCGGCTCCGGCGCTGACCATCAGCTGGTTCAGCGCATCGACTGAGACACCTCTAACTGGCCCCGAATGCGCTACAAATACATCACACACAACATGAGTTGTCTATAGGAGTAAGAGTAATTCAGCGTGGCAGGAAGTGCGTACTGTCACACATGAGCTGACCTCGGTCTTGTCCATACTGTCCTCGGTGGAGCCCCGACTGCATGTTATATACGTCTATGTGTCCCGAAGACAGCGCAATCACAGCAAAGTTCCCACAGGAAGTGACATCTACAGCCTGTAGAGGCAAGATTTTGAAACTAAGAAACTAAATCATACTTTACATTGAACAATGAATCCTGACACCCACATACACACACAACACACACACACAGACCGTGGCATGCACGTTGAGAGCGCGGTTCTTGTTGAAATGCTCCGGTTCCAGCCTGTGAGCCCCCATAGAGCCTTTCCGATAATTCCAAGTTGTGGTCAGGACAAAACCCTGGTGGCAAGCCACGATGCCGTCCCAGTCACCCTGACGTGCTGTTTCTGTACACATAGAACCAATATGTAGTTAAATATCTTGGACATAACTAAATACCACATTCGGTATTTAAAAGAAACGTACCAACACATTCATAAGCACTGCATAAACCTTTTGGCTAGAGGATTTATGAAAGACCTGTTTTAGAAAACCTATTTTAGAGTCACCCTATGTAGTATGATTGTTTTTACATAAAAGGGAAAAATATCCTCATGGGCTGACTATTGAAGACAGTTTAAAAACTATTTAAAATTTTTTTTTTAAAAGGCTTTGAGACATTCTATGAAGTACCAATTCCATTTCATTAGGCCTCATCACAGTACTGATACAGCGCTGGTTAAAGTGGTAAATGACCTATTACTGGCCTCTAATCAGGGTTGGGTCTCCTTGCTTGTGTTGCTTGACGATAAATGCAGCTTTTGATACGACTGATCAAAATATTCTTCTAGATTGACTAGAAAACGTTGGAGTTAAGAGAACAACTCTCTCCTGGCTCAGGTCTTATTGACTGATCGTTATCAGTTTGCAAATTTAAATGGTGATTCCTCTATGCATAATAAAGTAAAGTCTGGTGTTCTACAAAGCTGTATTTTAGGCCCGCTGGTCTTTTCTGCATATATGCTACCTCTGGGTACAATTATTCATAAACATGGCATTAACTTTCACTGCTATGCTGATGACACACAGCTATGTTTCAGCAAAGCCAAACAATAGACACCAGATTAACAAAGTTGAGGAATGTGAAAAGGGCATTAGACACTGGATGCTGAGTAACTTCCTCCTACTTAATTCTGACAAGACAGAAATACTTCTACTAGGACCACAGGCAGCTAGAAGTAAGTTTTGTGATTACGTAATAATTCTGGCCTTTCAGTTATCATTATGTGAAGTAGTGAAAGACCTTGATGTGATCATAGACTCCAGTCTCTCATTTGAAGCTCATGTAGATAATATATTATCTATATAGCATAGCCATGTTCATCTCAGAAATACTGCTAAGATAAGAAATATGATGTTACACGATCCAGAAAAAAACTAGTTCATGCTATTTATTTGGCTGACATATAGGCTTCTAGCAGACAATTAGTACTTGATAAGAGTGTTATAAATGCAAAACTGGTTAGTTTGAGTACATGAACATCATCATGATACACTTTTCTAAGTATTGTCATTACTATCAGGTGTGAGTGCTTTTGCATGCACTTAATTACAAGTGTACTTAATTACATTACCCAAAAAAAAACCCAAAACAAAACAACTTTTTTTTTTTTTTTTTTTACATTTATGGCATTTGGTAGACGGCCTTATCCAGAGCAACTTACAGAAGTGCTTTGAAGTCTCAATCAATAAATACAACCTGAGTTAAGGGAACTCCTTTACTAAGGACTGTCTTAGTAAATTTAAGTTAATCCTTACATTTTTATTTAGACCTTACGAATCAAGTACGACTCACAAAGGTCTCTTCTCACCCAGCAACTCATCCATGACTGTATATTACACAGTAATAAAATGGGCTCAGTTTAGTATCCAATGATTCCAGTTTGGCAAAAAACAAAGTTCATCAATGTTGAAAACGTTCGAATATGTATAAGCCACCAGACTGCAGTGTGGAACTTGAGGATGAGCGCCCCGGCCCTGCCTCAGTAAAATGTTTCGATATGCTGAAGTATGTACAATAGAGTACTCATAGAAAATGAGGCGACTCCTTCAAAACACGACTCATAAAATGAGGCTTCAACTCCATATAATTTGAAAAAACATGCTGAGGTAAATTTTACTGATTAGCCTGTTTTCTTTGCTAATGTCAGGTCAGACTAGCATCGATTCCAGTAGCTAACGTAACTGACGAGGCAGCAAGTCGAATTCTAGCTAATGGTAAATATTGCAAACTTAGCATGTTTTCAGGCAAAATAGTTACATTTCAAACAATTTCATCAGTGAAAAACATTTATGTTTTACATTTTATTACTTGAGTACATTTGAAAGTAGCAAATGTATTACTTTAATTTAAGTACATTTTTTTGGCTACTTTCCCTCCCATGCAATTCCATCCTCTTATCTGGAGAGGTCACAGTTAATGCACTTCTCAAATGACTCCATAAAACTCCACAAAGCTTTATGAATGTGCTTTATAATAACTTGCAAGATAAGAATCAAGCATTTACAGTAACACGGTAATCTTCAACAATCTAACCACAATGATAAGTGAGTTCTTCTCTCTTCCTTCTCTTTCATGTAAAGACAGTGTGCTATGCTTAAGTATGCGACATGAGGAAGAAAGTACTAAAGAAATATTAGTTACATATGATGAAATGCACACCTGATGCAAAAGTGGTGATGGGTGGAAGTTTCGCCGTGTCGTACATCACCCCCTTCTTTTTGGCTTTCTTTTTGGTAAAAGACCCTGGATGAGAAAAAAACAATTCAAAACGCAGTAAATGGTGCAAATGTCCAGATCAAATTTCTTTGCATTTCTAGCATATGTGAGAACAATACAGACTTACTGTACTTAGTAAAAGAAAAAAAAAAACAAAACATTTACTCAAAACAAAACCATTTCTATGAAACGCGATTTTGTCGAATGCTTTCATGAATTCCTCGATCGAACAGTATTTGTAAATCAAACTGGAAAGCTGTATAATTCATTCTTTCAGAGCTTGGACTACTTTTTTAGATGGAAGAAAGCATGGTTGTGACCATCATATTCACGTGAGCCTGATTCTGTAGGAAAGCTGAAATAACTGGAACTACTTTATACTGTATTGTTCCAGTGTTGGATAAATCTGTTTTATACCACAGCGCTGCTAATTCTCAAATCTGATTGGACAGAAGGTGGTGATTCATTTTCTACAACAGCAACTATGACATTATTTCCAGCTAGAAGGCAAATCGCAGGTTTAGATTAATGCACTCGTTTTAATACGTTATCGTTTCTATAGTAACATCTCACGCAGGGACTTGTATGTTGGACGCTCCATGTAAACTACACCTTTAATAATAATAATAACAACTGGAGTAAAAACTTGCTGTTATTTAACATATGAACAGGTATAATCATTGATATGCTGAAGTTTTCTGCCACGGGAAAGTCTTCATGACGGAGGTGTTTCCACGTTTCAGCTTCTCAGTGAAAAGATGCGCTTTCTTATTAATTTCTTGAGAAAGAAAAAAAAGAGAGACTGGTGGAGGACCTGTTTATAGCTGCTATACCGTAAACGAGAACAGGAACTAACTTGTTTTGCGGACATTCCACAACATTAAACAGAAATATAAATGGCCTATGATTAACCATGAATATACAGTATTTAACAGCTTAGAGCGACACTCTAATGAGAATCTAAAATGCAACCAGTGATACAGCTGTTGTAAACATGCCTGCTCACGGTCTTACAGCGATGACATATCGAGATTTCCCAGTTTGAATACTGGGGAAACCCCCTCCTGATTACGTATCTTAGACGTGGATGCAAAATTTGAAAAACTACAACAGTTATGGCGGATATTTGGGGGGGAGGGTAATGGGGTTGGGAGAAGGGGGGAATGGGGGGGGCGGTGCTCACTAGATATGGTCATATTCGGGGAAGCGAGATTGCTTGGTAGCAGTAGCCAGCTAGCTATCATTTTGCTGTGTAAGAAAACTATTGCGATGGAGAGAATGGATTATTCAGGCCACAGAAATGACTCAACAGATGAAGATATCTTTTGAGTTACTGTCATACAGCATCATCCAACTATACATCCTCAAGACAGAATATACAGCAGCAGAACTGCACCAGCGAGAACAGAAACAGGAAGCAAGCAGAGAGCAAGTATACGTCTTTCAAAATTACATTAAGCCAAATAACTGAAGTTCACAACACTACATGTAGCTACCTTAAATGTTAGCTAGCAATGTGACATGACTATTTACCTTCGCATTGACGACCTTACTAGCCATCTTACAGTACTAGTAGTTACATGGGTAAAGACACGCATTTTTTAGTGGACATTAACTAGTTGTCCTACCTTAGTTTGTTTCCTTTTGTTACGGGCGTTGAGACCTAGTAACTCCAATTACAATTCTCTTTTCCAATCCTCCACTTTGAAGTGCTGGCTGCACACTTGCAAAATATCCATAACTTATCGGCAGTGTAGAGACCACGTTAGTGGTTGTAAACAAAGCGAGATTTCTAACCTGGTTTGAAAAACATGTGAATACCCTAGCAAATGAGCTACTTGGTTATAATCTGACCGAGGTATCTATCGAGAAGTTAATTTAGGAATCAGACTTATCCACTTATTATTATGGATTAGCACTAAATGACAGGGAGCGCTATTTGGCTACGGTAACACTTTCAAATGGTTAACTCTAGAAGATCTTTACGGCTTGGTGTCTGGTCAGTGGCTAAATGATGCTATGCGGGGGCTCTAGCCTGCAGTGACCAGACATATATACTGTACACATCTCATAGACACTCTGAGCGTTAATACTAGACAGAAATGAATGTAGGCATGCAAGTCTCTTCGTGATTACAACTCTGTTGTATGTTGGCACGTTCAATACGTAATGTTTTATGATTACAACATCAGGGCCGCTGTTACACTGAAAGCCGAGGTGCTGCCCAACGAGACGCTTTAAACTCTTTTGTAAGCTGGACAAAATTAGATAGGTAAGTTTTTCCAGGATTCCACAGCCTTATTAGAAGACCGCTGTATTTTGCTTCCAGGAATGGCACATCGGACAAGACAGAGACATCAGAGTCATGTATCTCACTCAGAGATCCTGATTGGTCAATCATATTAGGGATTCCCAATGGTTGAAAAACGTATTGCATCCTGGCTATTGTAGTTTTCAGGTAAAAACAGGAAAACTACATAAAATCTTGAATTCTGCTAAAATACAGACAGTAAGTGAAAGTCTCATGCAACAGAATACTATATACCATGACAAATAATATATTAAAGTCTAGTTTTATACCAGAATTTCCCTTTAAATCCAGGGAACTCTCAGTGGGTCCTAACTTAGATCTTTCACTGTAGTGACTCAATAATTCACTTATAGTAATTACTAAAGAATACGCTTTTAAGACTTTAATATGCTGATGTACACATTTAACTAAAGTCCCTTAGGATTAAAAGAAATAATAAGCCATTATGGCCGAGGCAGTCTGAAACTCTTTATTCTGTGCAATCACTCAGCACTAAAAGTCTTACCATGCCCCAGACTCTTGTTGAACCTTTCATGAACGGTAGAAAAAGACTGCAATGAGCCATCTTGGCCTGGAAAAACAATAGACACAGATCATGTTATTTTATGAGTGTAATAAAATTAGATTTTCTTTGGCTTGTACACCTTAACAGGGCAAATAACTGAACAGATAAGTGGCAGAAAGGCCATACTGGCACTGAGGATATGCTGTCCGCTCTGGTCGTAGTGTTTGATCTTGGTGGGTGGGGCACTGTGACCCATCCGAAATCTCAGCAGACGTCCTTCGCCTCCCGCTACGTCAAAAATCCAAACCTACAAAACAACAGAAATATCAGGGACCACTGCATAAAATGGTATTAAGGAGATTTTACTCATCATTAAGAAGCTACCAACTTCTCTGATTTTTAAAAAAAAATTATATATGATTGAAGACAAACCCGGATGGCGTTATCAGCTCCGTTAGAGAGGAGAAGGGGTTCACCGTGCAGGAAGGTGAGGCCAGCTATCGCCGTGGTGTGTGCGTCTCTCATCTGACCAATCAGCTTCTTCTCTTCCAAATCCCATAATCCTATGTGTCCAACAGGGCTCCCAGCAGCCATCACTGAATGCCCATCTACATGGATGAAATAAATGTTGAATATTTATTTTTTTTAAAAATCATTATACCCCAGTGTCTTGAATTCTCAATTCTGATTGGTCAGGTTGCACCACAAATACAATCGTTCTAATACATTTTGTTTCTAATATATTCTTGTTTCTATAGCAACAGCTAATTCTCATGGACTTCTATGGCAGAAACACTTTGGGACATGCTGTTATAAAAAAAAATATATTATATATATATATATTTTTTTTCAAACATAACCATGATTCATTGTAAAGTTATTGATTATTCTCCTATAACAGCATGCCCCCCTTGTGTTTTATTCCTTACATATGAGAGTGTGCAATGGCAAAATGACCTGTTCTAAAGGACAAGGCGGTGATTGGACCCCAATCTTGCTGAAACTTCATCAGAGTTTCGTTAAATTTGATGTTGTGGATGATGATCTGTCCTGAAGCCAAGCCGACACCAACCACATCCACTGCTGGAGTCTAGAAATAAAGCCATCAGGAAAACTGGATTAAACAATAATCAATATAAAGGTCAAAATTAAGAGATTTTAAGTTAGAGAAACAACACTGGCCTGCTGAAGAACGGTCACAGCCGATCCCCAACCAGGAAAAGTAAACAAAAGTTTGCTGAGGGAAAAGATGCAGTTGTGTTAAAAGTACGCATGTATAGAGTAGTATAGAGTAGTCTTACACTCTAAATGCAATCAATGATCATCTGCGTTGTTTCTTTTAACCCCTTAAGCCCCTAGGACCTGCAGTGACTGAATAAATTATATTATATCTCAGGGCGAAAACAATTCTCGAATCTGACTGGTCAGATTGTTGGAAGGAGTCTCCAGTGTCAGCACTTTGTAACAGTAAGTTTTCCTCCACAGGAAAGTCTTCAAGACAGAGGACATTTTATGTTTTGTGATTTCTTGGTAACATGACATGTTTGCCAAGTTGTTTTTCTTTCATTAACTTCAAGAGATAAAACACTTTGGGATGTACTGTTATGGGAAACTAACCTTTGCGTCTTGCCACATCTCATCATCAGGTATTTTCCTAAAACAGCACGCCTCATTGTGTCTAATTCCTTATGTAGCTACTTATACAGACTATGCTTTAAGATGAACAATATGTTGAACGTTTAAGGGGTTAAATGAGGTGTTTGGTTGCTATTATATTTAAAAAACTTTATACTTTGATTTGACGTTCCATAACTGAAGACTCCCTTGACTGCTTCCAAACAGGATTTTATTCAGGTAGGTGCTCGGGTGCATAACAGCCCGAACTTCAAAAGTGGATTTGTCAAACGAAATCTGCAGGTATACATCTGAAGGAGAGGAAAAAAACAGAGTTGAGGATTAAAAAAAAAAAACGAATCAGCACAGTGACATTTGAGGCTCAGTGGAATTACTGTGACTTTCGAATTTCGCTAAAGTGGTATAATCAGGAAACAATCTATAAAGACCTTCTGACTCCACATCCCAGATAATGACGGCATTTTCCTTGTCCACGGATATCAAATGGTCTCCAAATGGAAGCAGTAGGTGGACATCAGCTTGGTGGCCTTCGTAAGTGTGAACAACCTGAAACACAGTTAAGCAGACTGGTATTGGGGGTGTGAAGTGCAGCATGACGATGAGGAAATCTAAAAACAAAGTTTATGATACGTCTACGATACATCTAGCGCACACACGTGACCACTTTTTAAAAGAGGAATCCGTTAGAAATCTTTATATATCATGGTAAACGTTTTATTTCTTACCTGGGGCATTAAAATTAAAGATAATGACATGACCTGGAAAATAATCTGCCAGAAAAGCATCTAAACACTTTCTGAAAATAAAAAGACTGATGTGTTTCCAATCTTCAACTCTCCAGTTTCAGTGATGCTGTGTCCACTGTAGCCTCAGCTTCCTGTTCTGGGCTGACAGGAGTGAAACCTGATGTGGTCTTCTGCTGAAGTCGCCCATCTACCTCAAGGTCGTGCATTCTGAGATGCTTTTCTGCTCACCACGGTTGTAAAGAGTGGTTATTTCGTTGTTTGCACCATTCTGTGTAAACTCTAGAGACTTTTGAGTGGAACTCCCATTGTCAAAGTCACTGAGATCACTTTTTTTTTGATGTTTGATGTGAACATTAACTTAAGCATATGTCCTGTATTTTATGCACTATGATTTTATGTACTGAACTACTGCCACAGGATTGACTGATTGTACAACTGCAGGGGTACAGGTTTTCCTATTAAAGTGGCTGGTGAGGGATCTCTGTGCAGTATGAATTTTACCTCAGTGTTCTTTGCAAAAGCTGAAATGACTTTGCCATGTGCAGCGTACATGAGCATTCGGTCAGCAGCGAGATAGGCGATGTCTTCAGGAAGGGCATTACCTGGACAACAAATCAGAATAAAATATGTTTTTTTTTTTATTTAAATACAGACAAATAAAAAGTATAAAACAACTTAATGTAATATTAGTACTAAAATATTTGTGCACTACTTACTGACAGCGACAATTCCAAGTTTCTTCACCTGCAGAAAGTGTTAAGAACAGGATCAAATTTGTTCTATTGCAGAACTCAGATTCCAGACATAACCAGGTGCATATAAAAAAAACAACTCAATAGATTTCATTTTTGCATTCGAGTGAGTTTACTTGGTGAAAAAAAAATCTGAATTGTAAGGACGTGGCATAAGCACAATTTTCAACACTTTCTACTTTAAACCTTTATTTAAGCATAATATTAAGTACAAATCTGGAACCGAAAAGGACTTCATTGAAATTTTATATATCATAACTATACACAGAATAACCCATAGTATAGAAGTGGGAAAAACCAAATCTATTTACAAATAAAAATCATGAAAGTAAATTTTTTTTCTCTTTACCCGGCCACTTTGATGGACGACCTCTACTAGGCAGAGTGCCATATTCTTACCATTTTTTTAATAATAGATTTAACACTACTCCACAAGATATTCAAAGCGTGTGTTTGGTTTTTTTTAACATCCAAATGTTTGACATGTTTTACAGCATTTTTCCTTCCCCCTGACTCAGTAACACACTGCAGCTTTAAAGGCAAGCTCCCCAGATGGAGATTATTGTAATCAACCATTCAGATTTATACTAGTTTGCCTGATAATGACTTACTTTGTCATTATGCACACTGTTTCACACCCATGAAAAAGTGGTCTTAATTTTTGCTGGCCGCCGTAATTACAGTAACCTTTCAGCGGAAACAGCATGTTCAATTAAGTCATCTTCCAAGTCAATTCGGAGCTGTGCTACCTCTGCACTGCCCAAGCTCTCCGCCTCGGGTTCTCTTCAGCATAATCTGGCCAAAATAACACGCTATAACAATACAGAGCAGGTGGTCATCGAACATGTCGAACATATTAGGTCTACGCTGACATTGTTCACAGACTGACTTGTTTTCGGGTTTGAATTAAACCCATTAAATTCAAGCGACCAATCAATCAAACTGGCTAATAACTATAAGAACTTAATAATAGATATAAAAATAACTTTGATAATGGTGGGTTGTAAATTCCACCGTTAAAATATCCTGGACCCAGGGCTATGCTTAATGGACCCCTGGGGATCCCCAGACCCCAGTTTGAAAACTAGCGAGCTAGAAAACACACACACACACACACAAAAAGATGTTATGGTATAAATCTGGTGACGCAATAACCTAGGACCAAATACCATATTACCAGACGCATTGAAAGAATACAAACATTCACACTACTACTATCCATGCTACCCATAACTGGAATCATCCTCCAGAAGACCTAATATCCATCCCAAATTTTTTTGGTTAAGGTTATGTCAAGGTTAAAAACCTTTCTGTTCTCCTGTGCCTTTGAGTAAGCACTCAGGACTGGCACTGCACTTGTATTTTATTGTCTACACTTTTTTTATATCTTACTATTTATTTTATTATCTAGTTTTATTATGCTTATTGCATTTTACTTTTATTGTATTCCATCTTCTCTTATCGCTTTGTCTTTTTGAAGCACTTTGAGTTGCCTCAGTGTATGAACTGTGTCATACAAACCAATTTGCCTTGCTGTGGTTGGAAGACAGACACGGTGTAATGTCTCTCCTACTCCTTATAGGCTGAAAATAGCACCTTTGCTAATGTTTAAGCTTTTCCATTTGTTAGATTTGTTAGAAAGGATGTTATCTGAATAGTGTAATCTCATAGCTGCTGAGCGCAACAATTCTGACACGGATCAGCATCTAATCTCACTCAGTCTGTCTACTTCACACCAAACTCCTTCATTCGGTACCCAGTATAATCTCTGATAGTCATGAGCGTAATATTGCAAATAAAGCAAATATCTTCCATAAAGTGACATATTGCTGATCATTACAGTAAAGTTCCAGGGGAATCTCCAGAGTGAGAAATCTGCAATCTAACACCATCATGTTGTGATGATGCTGGCTATATCCTGTCTGAGGTTTACTGGGGTTCCACAGTTAATCATTTGGCATTTCCTTTGAGTTTCTTCCATGTTTAGGCCTACATTATCTCAAGTGACTGATTTTTTTTATAAACACGTTCTCTGAGGGACGGTCAGTAATAAAGCCAATTCTGTAACAGGTTCAGAATCAGGATACACACAAGGACATGATTCAAAGAGGTATTGAGGTCAAGAGGCATTGAACATAGTCACAATATTTACCACATTAATGCTGCCAGACTAAAGGTCTTACACAAATTTCAGTTCTTTTAAAAAAAATGACATGTTTTCAGTGCTTTTATTGTTTTTAGTTTGTTCCAAAAGGTTTACGGATAAAGAATTCAAAGTCACTTATAAAATGTAGGAAATGGGGTTTACAAACAGCTAATTTCTTCGTGTGTGTAAGGTTTAGACATAGAGTGCGCGCGCACCGCGCACTGCTTAAACATTCCGTGTGGAACACGTCACGTGAGCAAAACAGGATTTTATATTCATAGCTCTATCTTTATATCCAAATACACAGATGTTATATATTTCTTACTACAATAAACGTTTCTGGTTTCAACTAATGAGTAAAGCCTGTCAGGAGTCCCACTGCAACGTTAAATATAGTTTAGATATTATCATTTAGACACAAGCAACATTGCAATACCGATGATTTCACTTTGTTGTTGTTGTTGTTGTTATTTTGTTGACTTACATTGTAGGTGTGGAAACACTGGCCAACAGCTGTCACCACATAAAACTCCCGGTGTTTCTTGTGGAAACGGACCACGTGTGGAAGATGGTTGGAGTAAAGCCCGAGTGCTCGAAATCCAGAGAATATCGCACTTCCCTTTTTCCCCACCACGGACATTCTGTATGTCTACGTCTAACCCTGATTTTCAGTATCTACAACACATTCAGTTAAAACATATCCAAAATATCACACAGCTCCACGGCTCTCACTGTCTAAACGAGCGGTGTTGATGTGGGGAGTTACACTCAAAAGGTTCCGGGTTGCGCTTCAGTTCCGCAAAGTCAGTTCCTACTGCCTAGCATCAGTAGGATGTTTCTTAAAGAGAATTGTTAAAAAGTTATTTTAAGTTTGTTTTATTTTTTCATTAAAGGATTTAAAGTATTTGGTGAGGGAAAAAAAGTGCTAGGAACAACATATTTTATATGTTGTTTTTTATGTTGTTTTATATGTATATAGAAACAACATATATAACATACATATTTTATATGTAAGTTTATTTCTTAAAAATAAAATAACAAATCAACACAATCACTAAAATAAAAATAATATAAAAACTGAAAGAAATGTGTAAAACAAAACAAACAAAAATAAGTTTTACACTTATTAATCAAAAGAAGCCAAGGTATACAAGTTAAAATTCGTGTTTATATCACAAAGTATAAAATGAGGAATAAATAAAGGCCTTAATTAGTAGTCCCTAATCCCAGTAACCTAAGGTCCTGCACAGTTTAGTATTTTCACTGCAGTAACACACAACAACTCAGCCAACAGCTTCAAGACCCTTCATCATCTGAATCAGGTTTTAAAGCCAAGGTCACAAGTGCAGGGTGAGGAAAACACTGGTCCAAATAATCTGCAGTAAAAAGCAGGCAGATCATGTCAGCATTCGAGAAGGTGACAATTCTATAAATCCACACCAACATCTCAGGAACCTGGTCAAACAGGGTTTTTTTGAGTTGCAGGTGATTTGGTTACGTTTATCGGGAGTACATCCGGAAGTGAACTGAAATGAAAAGAAAATGTCTTTAGTGCTTGTCATTAAATCACCGACTCCAGTAAACTACAGAAGAATGAACTGATATAGCCTTACCATACTGTCCTTTAGGAGCTTTGATATATCTTTTAATTGATCTAATTCACCAGATTCCTCAGAAGGTGTATAAATAAATTCTGTCCATTTTAAAATGCATGTAGTCCTATTCGAAAACTGAATCTTTAAAAAAAAAAAACACACACACACACACAGAAAACCAAACTGAGTACACAATCCTATAGACTCTTTCAAACTTCAGTATAATGTTAACACCATATGATTAATGTTAATATAAACATTAAAAATGATTTTATACTCAATGTTAGAGTATGTTAAAATACCAAATGAGACTTACCTCCTTTACAGTTAGGTTATGACAATTCATTGGGAGCGTCTAAAAGAAATTGCACATAATGCCAATTGATTAATAGTATACATATACAATAATAGCAGTACATACACTGCCAGTCAAAAGTTTTTACATTTTATTACAGTTTCTCCACTATGGGCAGTGAAATAAGGAAAAATTTAAACAAGTGTTCCTTCAAGTACCTAAATGTATTTACGGATTCCTTCATTATCCACTCTCAGATTCTAGTGAGAATAATTTAGTATTTAACTTGAACTAATTTGCTGAACCAAAAACGTTTGACTGGCAGTGTAGATAGTTATTTACACACGATAATCTTGTACATAGTTTTGCACAATACAATAGAAATATTTTTGAAAACTGTTAAGAACTCACATCCACATGAGGTTTGATTACATGATGTGCTCTTTTGTGCAAATTCACAAGACAGGAATTATTCTGACTGCTCAGGCCTGACTTTAAGGCCAGTAGTACACAAATGAGGCAAAGCACTGTCAACAAAAAAAGAAAACATATTCACAAGTTCAGTACAGCTCCAAGCACCAAAACACAAACCGTTACTTCTGAACAAGGGTTCATCTCTTACCAGCAAACCTGCTCTTCTGCATCTTGAGCATCTCTTCATCTTGACTCAAGGTGACTACTGGGGGTTCTTTTATACCGAACCTAGTTTGAATTAAGTGCTCCTTATTATCAACTTGGCTTATCTTTGTTTTTTCCTTTTTTGTGGCACCAGAGAAATGCTTACACATAACAGTCTTACTATATTTGATGAGTCAAAACATGAAAACCCCATGTTCTGTGCAGTTGACTTGACTATAAGTGTTTCACAACATATTCACAGAATTATTCGAATAGAGATGGATTCCGAATTTTATTGTAGGTGTCAAACGTGTCAGATGTGAATCATAGAATTATCAAAAGGATAAGTCACTATAGGTTTCACCACATAGAAGAGATTTGTTGTAATCTCTCCTCAAAATATTCTTTCACAAAAATGTCACAGAAATGACTATATCTAAGGGATATTATTTTTTAATCTTGACCTGACCTGTAGGTTTTACCATTACATGCTGTTACTCTTTTATATATACTGTATATATAAAACACTCACTGTGTTTATGGATAAACTTTCCTGCCCTATAAAATTTCACAATATAAAACACTGTAGACTAGTCAGAGGGTGTTGATTAATTTTTGGAATTAATACCAGTAGCTCTGACAACAGTTCTGGCTGCAAGGTTTATATTAATTCACTCGTTCTAATACATTATCACACAGTAACAGCTAACACAAGGACTTAATAACTTAAAAACTATAATATGGTGACGTTTTCTGTGAGGAGACCTTTTCTTATGTAACGTATATGAAAGGAGTCTCCAGTGTCAGCGCTCTGTAACAGTCAGAGGTAAAGCTGTAACTTTAAGGGTTTTCAGGATAGAGGAATTTGTGATCTGATACTAACATGACACGCTGCATTTAAAAAAAAATCTTACTCATTAAAAGACAGAAAAAAAGAGGCTGGTGAGTGAATGACTATTTATAACTGATAACTTTTTTTTTTTATGTAAATGTAACTGAGAAGGGATTAAAAAGTCTAGTGTCCTTTCATTGATAAAACAGGTATTATTCCCTTAGCATAAGAGGAATAAAACACTTCAGGACGTGCTGTTATACTGAAATACTGAACTCTGGGGTGGTGAAAGTAACTCTGCTCAACATAAGGCTGCATCACTCCAATGCGTTGTTGTTCATTTTCCTATAACAGCATGTCCCAGGTGTTTCATTCGTTATTTACACAAGTTGGTAAATGACGAAAAGGACTGGATTCTGTTCTTTTCCCTCATTTGGAAGCTCAATCAAAGTGCAGCGCACAGAGAAATCTGTGATTCTATATGATATTGAGGATTATTACTAACTTAGACTCAAAGGTCATGTCTGTGTTTATAGCTAAAAAAAAATCATTTGGAAAAGATCCTAATAAATCATTGGTGAATGTTCGCTTGTTGTAGAAAACACTTCAAATTTATTTACTATTTTCCTCTACTTTGTTGATGTTCCTCAAGGGCTCCTGATCTTTCAAAAGCAGGAGTTCTCAAACTGTTTGCAGTCAGGAACCACTTTAACTGTAAAATAAATTCCACTGACTCCCTCAGGAGACTTATTGCATGGATATTACAATGATATTCCGTCTATTTATTAGAGCATAGAGCTTTTTATTCCTTTCCACTGACAGAATATATTAGGTCCAAGTCTACATTATTTATAGTTACTGAGGTGTGACTTAAACTCATTTAAGGGAGCAGTCAAATAGACTAATATGTATAAGCTATTCAATTTTAAATAAATGAACACTGTAAGTGAATTTTAAAAAATGTCACAAGAAACCCTGGCTATGCTTCTCAGACCCCAGGGATCCTGTTTTGAGAACCGCTACATAAATAAAGCCTTTTCTGAACTGAAGCTGTCCTGTTGGAGAGTTCCTCATGGAACTTTCCCTTACAGAAACAAAATAAAAGGGAAAAGAAAATGTTATTTTAAGTGTGCATGTTAAACAGAGCCTACCCATGCAAGTTAGCCTGATTTGGACTGAAAATAGTAAATACGCAACACAATTAATGCCACAAAAAAAACTGTAATCAGTGTTAATATTAAGTGTTAATAGAATAATGCTCCACATGTTAAAATGACTGCCATTAAATAATTGTGGCTTCATGTCTAACAATACACAGGTTAAATTGTCATAATTATCAATGATTCATGAATTATACCCTCACCTACCACTTTATCAGAAACCCCTGATCATTTATACAGTTATCCAATCATAACCCAATCATATGGCAGCAGCACAATGCATAAAATCATGTAGATACAGATCATGAGATACAGTTAATGTTCACATCAAATATCAGAATGGGGGGCTGGGGGCTGGGGGGGTGCTCTCAGAAGGTTTTTAGCTGGCACAAAGACTACAGCAACCCAAATAACCATTCTTTACAACCGTGGTGAGCAGAAAAGCATCTCAGAAATGTTGAACCTTGTTGAAGACCACATTAGGTTCCACTCCTGTCAGCCAAGAACAGGAATCTGATGCTACAGTGGGCACAGGATCACTGAAACTGGGCTTGTAAAGATTGTAAAGCCTCGACTTTATCCAATCTCCAGTTGTTAATGAACTGTAGCCTCAGTTCTTGTCTGTCAGGAGTGGAACCTGGTGTGATCTTCTGCTGTTAGAGCCCATCTACCTGAATGTCCTGCATTCTGAGATGCTTTTCGGCTCCCCACGTCTGTAAAGAGTGATTACTTGACTTACCATAGCATTCCCGTCAGCTCATTCTCCCCTGACCTCTCTCATCATCAAGGTGTTTCCGCCCACAGAAGTGCTTCTCACGTCTGTGTTTTCCGGACCATTCTGTGTAAACTGTAGAGTTGTGTGTGAAAATCCCAGCAGTTTTTGAAATACTCAAGCCCATTTGCTACAAAGTCACTGCGAGTACATTCTTCCCTCATTCTGATATTTGATGTGAACATTATCTGAAGCTTTCGACCTGTAGCTGCACGATTTTATGCATAGCGAGGCTTCCACATGATTGGGTGATTGGATAATTGCATGAACGAGCAGGTGTACAGAATGTATAATTCTATGTTACTCATTTTCAATGGAAAAAAAAAAATTCTACACAAAAATGATTACATACATTTATTGGCAATCACAGTACCCAATATTAATATTGTACATATTATTTTTTCTGTTAACTGCAGCTAAAACATTACATTGGCTCCCAAGCAAAGTGCTCCAGTCAAAGTTTGACACAATAACTACAATCAGTGCTATTGCGATATGGCGCGTTATACTGTGTCCTTGCAGTGACGTGGCAGAAAGCGGGTGGGAACGTTTTCACTAATTTACACATCATTACAATTATTCATCAGGGTGCAAATGACTAAATAACACTTTACAATTTGTATATTGTTCATGTACAATCAATCTCTAGACACTGGTCAAATCAACTCATTTGCAAAACTGTGTGTAAAAAAAAAAAAAAAAAAAAAAGCACATCTATGTAAGCCTGTGAAAATCCAGGATCTGAGTTTGTCCAGAAAACGCTGCAAGCACACCACAGTGAGAGAAACTGTGTTCAACAAGAGCAAAGTTTACATTAGTAAAAGAGGACAAAGTGAGAGTAGAAAGCACCCCCCCCCCCCCCCCCCCCCACACACACACACACACACACACACACACACACACACACACACACAGAGCTGTGCTGATCTAGTAGAATTAATGACTTTTAGCCACATATTGAACATCAAATCCTCAATATTAAGGCTGCTTTCAAACTAGGCTTTTTTTTTTCTCTCAACTTTCAGTGCACATTTTATACCTAATCCTACGAGAACACATGTTCTGTTTACTACACTCTTTGAAAAAGTATTATTCATATTTAATGCTTTGTAGCTTTTTAAAAGGGTTCTAGTTTGGAATCCCAGTTTTGGTTCCCAGAGACGACCAAATTATTTTTTTTTATTAAAGTCGTATTTATTAATGGTATTGGAAACAATGGTATTGATGGAAACAGGCTATCGCATGTTTGGGGCTCTCCCCTTAGTGGCAACATTTACCACTCAATCCACTCATTTTTCACTTTACCCTGACAGCAAAATCAGCTGAACGTAATCTCTAATCTCTGTTGTAGGACTTTTGTCTGAAACATCCTGGAAACTTCGTGTATTAGACTGAACCTTTTACTACTATCTACTATAAATCAAATTACATGAAGCACATAAAGTTTCATGATGGAAAAGTGGTTCATTTAGTCATCTAATTGTGCTTCACGGTCATTCTGACGTGAACAGAAGGATTAAAATGCACAGCCGCCTCCGAGTTTTTTTTCCTGTCATAGTGGTTGAAATGTTGGTTTAAAAACACACTGCTGGGGCAAGCGAGGAAAAACAGACATGGAGGACTGAGTGCTGATAATGTTCTTACACTGTAGTCTGTCACTTGTGGGTGTGTCTCTGTTGTTGCTTGTTCAGTTCTGATGAGAACATTAGTAGCTATGTTGCTTCTAATTCTAACTATTTAAACACAAATTAAATAAAGCATTTTAATCAATGTTAAAACCCATGGATTGATTTACATTTTATGTGCTAGATCAGCAAAACAGATTAGCAAAACAAGCTAACTTCATTTGCATATCTGCACTCACCAGAGGCAAGCTTTATTTTTCTTCATAATGTCTCCATACACATTTAACATGACATCTCATATGACAGGATAAGACGAAACTATGCTTATTCTTCCAGAAATGCGAACTAACTACACACAGGAACTAACATTGTGAGAGGGGAATTGAAGAAATGACTTTTTCTGTAGAAAAAAAAACAATCATAGTGTGAAAGCAGCCTAACATTACTACTGATGCATCAAAGTTTCATGCAAGTGCCTCCTGAAATAACACAGTCTGATGAAGTAAAGTGAGAAGAAAGGACCCGTGACTGGCGTATATTTTTCCCTCAGGCATTCTGCAGCAGAGCTGAGTAAATCATCTTGGTGATCTGCAGTACTGTTGCGTGTAGTGAGTACTGGATCACGAGGGTCCCAAAGCCCTTGTAGAAGCCCAGTGGACCCTCCTCGCGTCGTATTGCGTTTATGCAGTCCCTCATCCCCTCGTACTGAGAGTTAATAGGCAGCACCTCGAAGCCCAGGTCAGTGTTATCGATGATGGTGCGAGTTCCCTGAACATGCAGTCGGTGCAGCACTGTCTCCAGAGGAAACAGCAGCACGTCAGCACACAGGTTGGCCACGAAGCTAGCGATCAGCTCTGGGAAATAGGCGTCCAGCATGTTCTGGACCGTCTCCACGCCAAATTCGGTATGTTTGGGCGATGTGTTGGTGCTGCCGCGGCGACGCAGCAGGTACAGCACCAGCTTCTGCACACTGGAGCTTATGATGTAATGTAGGACGCCGTGGAGGACGGTAGGAAAGACCAGCCCCCACAGGGGAAGGAGGCGTTTACTGTGGGGCACGCCCAGACCCAAGACACGCCCCACGCCCTCCTTGACACAGTCCAGGATGCCTGGGTTGTCCCGAATGATCTCACTCTATAGGGAGGTGACACAACAGAAGCCCTTTCATTAAAAATAACATGAAAATGTCACTGCTGATAAACGCTTAGAGCTAGTTTCATACTCAAATTATATTTTATTTTCACACATATATATATATATGTATATGTATGTGTGTGTGTGTGTGTGTGTGTGTGTGTGTGTGTGTGTGTGTGTGTGTGTGTGTGTGTATTATACACACACACAGTCACAGTCAGGTCCAGAAGTATTTGGACAACGACAGTTTTTGTGATTTTGCCTTTATACTCCACCACAATGGATTTGAAATAAAACAATCAAGATGTGATCAAAGTGTAGACTTTCAGCTTTATTTTAAGAGGTTCCACAAAAATATGGCATTTACTATTTAGGAACCATTTACAGCCATTTTAAGCAAAGTACTTCCATTTTCAGGGGCTCAAAGGTATTTGGACAATTGACTGAAAAGAAGTTAATTGACCAGGTGCGGTCCATTCCCTCGTTACTTCAAGACAAATGAAGCAGATAAAAGGTCTGGAGTTGATATCAGGTATTGAGTTGGCATTTGGCAGCAGTTCGACTGGAGCTACCAATATGAAGTCCAAGGAGATCTCAATGCAGGTGAAGGAGGCCATCATTAGGCTGAAAAAACAACATAAATCTATAAGAGAGATAGCAGAAACCTTAGGTGTGGCCAAATCAACAGTTGGGCACATTCTTAAAAAGAAAGACAGCACTGGTGAGCTCAACAACATCGAAAGGCCTGGAAGACCACGGAAGACAACTAAAGTGGAAGAAAAATCCCATCACAACAACAACAGAAGTCAAGAATACTCTGGAGAAGGTAGGCGTATCATTGTCAAAATCTACAATCAAGAGACACATTCATGAACGTAAATACAGAGGGTTTACAACAAGGTGCAAACCACTGGTAACATTCAAGAACAGGAATGTCAGATTAGACTTTGCCAGGAAACATCTAAAAAAAAGCCTCTTTGTATTCTTTGGACTGATGAAACCAAGATCAACTTGTACCAGAATGATGGGAAGAGAAAAGCATGGAAAAAGAAAGGAACAGCTCATGATCCAAAGTATACCACATCATGTGTCAAACATGGTGGAGGCAGTGTTATGGCATGGGCATGTATGGCTGCCAGTGGAATGGGCTCACTGGTGTTTATTGATGATGTGACTGCTGACAGAAGTAGCAAGATGAATTCTGAGGTGTATAGGGCTTTACTCTCTGCTCACATTCAGCCAAATGCTACAAAACTGATAGGACGCCGCTTCACAGTGCAGGTGGATAATGACCCTAAACATACTGCGAAAGCAACTCAAGACTTTTTGAAGGCAAAGTAGAGCTGCTTTTCACTTACTGAAGACAAGACTGAAGGCAGAAAGACCCACAAACAAGCAGCAACTGAAGGTGGCTGCAGTGAAGCCTGGCAAAGCATCTCCAGGGAGGAAACTCAGAACTTGAGTTTTGAGAACATGGGCTCCAGACTTCAGGCAGTCATTGACTGCAAAGGATTTTCATCCAAGTATTAAAATTATGGTTATATTTACAATTATGTCGCTTTGTCCAAATACCTTTGAGCCCCTGAAAATGGAGGTACTTTGCTTAAAATGGCTGTAATTCCTAAATGGTAAATGCCATAATTTTGTGGAACCTCTTAAAATAAAGCTGAAAGTCGATCACATCTTGATTGTTTTATTTCAAATCCATTGTGGTGGTGTATAAAGGAAAAATCATAAAAACCTCCGTCTCATTGTCCAAATACTTCCGGACCTGACTGTGTGTGTATGTGTAATATATATATATATATATATATATATATATATATATATATATATATATATATATATACATACATACACACACACACACACACACACACTTTTTAAACAATAGACATCGTTACCAGATGAGTGAGGATATTCTTACAATTTCTAATTAAATATGTGCCAATTTGCATACTTAATAAATCCAGAAAATCTTAAAATTAGAATGTGTATTTTACTGTGCAGACTCTCAGAAGAGAAAGACATTTACAGTAAAGCTTGTTGGAAAATCTTTAGCGTTTAAGCAAAAATATACCAAATATACCATGCATAGTTATTAAAAGCTATGTTGTTATGCCAATTTTCGGTATAAAATCTAGCACTCTCAACATTTTAGGTAATTCATCTATAGGGTCCTTCTGAATATGGGTAGACATAAGAATCGCCTGAATGCATGTCAAATAGAAACTGAAATTTTTGGTTCTGAATATAGAAAAAAAAATTAATTTGAGGAAACGGTTTTAAAAATCTGGTTTCCACTGTATTAAGTGTGGTCAATAAAGGAAATTGGTATGTGTATCATAATGACAGATAAATTAATATACACCCACAGAGCAGTTTATTAGGAACACTATACTAATATTGGTTTCCACACGAAGTTGGAAATATTCCTTTGAGATTCTGGTCCATGTTGACATGACTGCATCATGCAGCTCCTGCAGATTTTTCAGGTGCTCTTTCATGCTGCGAATTTCCTATTCAATCACATCCCAAAGGTGTTCTATTGGATTCAGACCCGGTGACTGGGAAAGGCCGCTGAAGAACATTTAACTCATTGTCATGTTCATGAAACCAGTTTGAGATGAATTCTTCTGTGTGACATGGTGCATTATCATGCTGGAAGTAGCCAATAGAAGATGGGTAAATTGTGGCCATGAAGGGATGCACATGATCAGCAACAATACTCAAATAGGCTGTGACGTTCAAGCGATGATCGATTGGTATTCATGGGCCCAAAGTGTGGCAAGCAAACATTCCCCACGCCACCAGCCTGGACTGTTGACACAAGGCCGGTCCATGGATTCATGCTGTTGGTGCCAAATTCTGACCCTACCATCTGTGTGCCTCGGCAGAAATCAAGGTTCATCAGACCAAACTGTCTTTTTTCAGTCTTCAACTGCCCAGTTTAGGTGAGCCTGCGCCTACTGCAGCCTCGGCTTTCTGTTCTTGGCTGACATAAGTGGGACCCAACATGATCTTCTGCTGTTGTAGCCCATCTGCCTTCGACATGTTGTGCATTCTGAGATACTTTTCTGCTCACCACAATTGTACAGAGTGGTTATCTGAGTTACTGTAGCCTTTTTGTCAGCTAGAAACCAGCCATTCTCTGTTGACCTCTCTCATCGACAACTGCCGCTCACCGGATGTTTTTTCTTTATTGCACCATTCTGAGTAAACTCTAGAGAATGTTATGCATGAAAATCCCAGGAGATCAGCAGTTACAGAAATATTCAAACCAGCACGTTTAGCACCGACAATCATGCCACGATCAAAATCACTGAGACCACATTTTTTCCCCCCGTTCTGACGGTTGATGTGAACGTTACCCAAAAATTCTGGCTAGTATTAGATAATTGCATGAATAAATAGGTGTACAGATGTTCCTAATAAAGTGCTCAGTGAGTGAGCACTTTACAATATATACACATACAAACGTACATCAGGAAACACGTATTTCAGATATGACATGACGTGATTGTGACAAGTGGGCGGAGTTTAAGGTAATGCAGCGGTTGCGAGTGGAAATAGAAACAGTGGTTTTTGATATTAATGATCATATGAAACAGACATTTTTGATCATATGAAATAAACATTTTGATTTTTTTATTACAACAGTCTAGAAGAAGATCTGATACAGACGCAATTTCTTTGCAGGTTAAAAATTGGAAAAATGATTTGTTTCCATCTGTAGTGGTTAGATTAGAACTATACGGATTTATACAGGACCACATACAAAGAAAAAACCTGCATATAATTAAGCCTTCGGTTTGTTTTCAATGCAACTCAAATACCAAAAATATATATTACAGTTTAACTCATCCTCGTGTATGCGACTTAAATTATTTCTTCTAAATCATTGGTAAGTCTCATGCATGTGTGTTCATGCTTGTCACTTAATAAATTGAGATTTAAGGAAGACACTGACCTGGACAGTTTCAATGAGGCTTGCTGAGTAAAACGGCAATGCAACCACGTGTGTTAAACTGAAAAAAGAAAACACACTCTTGCTCAAAACCATTAAACAGCGCGAGATAAGAGTTCAAGTGCTAGAAATTCCCTCTCCACAAAATCGACACTTGACTAAATCCCAAACAAGTCTGAGCAAGCGTGTTCTTTAGAATCGCACAGATGTAAAAGTCAGGTAAGTGGATAAGCATTAAAAAATAATTGATGAAGCAGATAAGATCAAAATTTAAAGTCACTAACACCAAGAAGTGAGTGAAATGGCTAAATTCTTATGATACGAGATATGTTATCATGGGGAGTTTTTAATATTACACTTGTGATATAACCTAAGCTATTTTTGTTTTTTTCATGCTTGAGTGCATCGTCACACTAACTGGAACTCTGTGCATGTATTAGTCACATCAGTGCTTTCATCTCAGCGCAGGTTACAACAGAATGCACTAAACATAAGCACTTGAAGTTTAACGATAAGGACAAATCCAGCACAGACAAAAGCTTGATGGATGAAAGGTCACTAATCATCAGAGGTGATCGAAAACAGGTCACGATGTACAGCTAGGAGTGTTACGGTTAGAGATTCTCACTGTATTATAA
Organism: Pangasius djambal; assembly: GCA_022985145.1. Classification (NCBI taxonomy): domain Eukaryota; kingdom Metazoa; phylum Chordata; class Actinopteri; order Siluriformes; family Pangasiidae; genus Pangasius; species Pangasius djambal. The sequence continues at coordinate 4,034,394 of CM041001.1, read as the reverse complement.
CCGAGTCTAAAATGACCACAACTTCACAAAATCAAATTCTTTTCAGTGGTGAAAATTAGAGGAATATTTATTACAAAAACAAAAAGATTCTTTGCATGCAGTACATAAAAAAAAGAACAAAAATGGATTTCATGCATACTACATACACCTCATTTGAATAAAAACTGATTATGTCGTCCTTTAATAAAAACATTTATCGTGGCTGCGCTTGAACATTAGTAGGTCACATGACCATGACATGTAGATACTGTAGGCTTTGCCTGTGCTATGAACTCAATTATGTACCTAAAATCCCCAAGTGTTGCCTCTCTGACATGTTTCTAAAGTCCATCGTCTATATATATATATAAATATTATTGTTCTGCATTTAAACTTGACCACAACTTGGTTTCTTTTTGTTTTTTTTGAAGAGAGTGAACACTTTCTTGAGTGTCTCTATACTGAAGAAAAAACACAAAACAGTTTTCCCACAGGATATAATGAAATTTTTACCATCATGTCAGTTCAAATGATTATATATATATATATATATATATATATATATATCACATACACATATATATATATATATATATATATACACATATATATACATACATATACATATACACACACACACACACACACCTTGTAGTGGTCATTTTATAGAAGGTGAAATATGGCGTAGTCTCTACTAACATGACAGGACTAAAATCCCAGAGATACTCCGGTAATAATTACATCACTCCACCTCCTTATGTAAAACTTATCCAGTCTGAACAGGGCTTTAGAAAGCTATGTTTGAGAATGTCATTTGCATAAAATCTCTTACACTGTCAGTATTTATTATGCTGTTATAAGCTGACAGAGAGAGTGGATGCGAGGAGAAGTGACACTGCGGCAAAAGAAAACAAGTCCAACTTGATGCCAATGCTGTCTACGGGGATGCCTGCACCACCACCAAGTACTAAATTTGTATGCAAGAAATACAAAATATACTTCAAACAGGAAGGAAGTTCAAGTTCCCCATATAAATCCCCATATAAATCCTACAAACATTCAACATACTCGTTCTTGAGCTATCGTGCTAACGCGATTCTCGTTTGGGCACACAGATGGACGGACAACCCGAAAACATATCAGACAGAAAATAAGTCATCAGTGAGGTAACCATCTGATCATACAACATGACTAACTGTGACACCATAAAAACCCTATGTACAGTCAATCTTAATGCATTACAATTCTCTCATAGATCATATCAAAATGTTATAAGTGATGAGGTATGCATCTGAAATACCTTACCCTTTCAGAATAAAGTGACCTGCGATTTGTTTAGGATTCCATCTGTGTGGCAGCTCCCTGTGGGGGAAAAAAAAATCTTCAGTGTCTCCACACTGGCTAAAGTTAGCATATTCATCTGCAACAACTGTGTAATTATTAAATTAAATTTCCTTAATATGGAAATAAAATGAAATAAAAGTGCTGTCCACAGAATGCCATGTCTGTCATTAGGCCTCTTGAGTCTACGGTTTGAATATTATTGCAGAGGTGCCAACATTAATAACTAGAAAATCTCAGCATATAAAACATTAAAATAGTACATCTTTTATTAATGTTTCATATACCTTTTGCATACATTTAACCCATTCTACATACATTTAACCCATTTCAAAGCACTTATGACAAAAAATATCATATCACCATTCTCAAAGACATTTCTGCAATACACAGTATGTAATGTATGTTATGCACCGTGGATATAAAAAGTTTACACACCCCTGTTAAAATGACAGGTTTTTGTGATTCAAGAAAAATTAAACCAATATCGATCATCTCAGATAATCTTTCCACTCGAATTTTGTTGGTTGCTGTAACACATTAAAGGTGGAAAAAGGTCTGATATGATTTATCTTGGTTTCATTTTTTACATCACAAAAACCTGCAAGTATAACAGGGGTGTGTAGAATCTTTTTTAATCCTGTAGCTTTGCTAACGACCTGCCAGCAAACAGTATATATATGTTTAACACTAAAAAGGAAACATATTACAAAATTTAAACATCAAAACAAATCAACATAAACAATTTAATAAAAATATATCACAACATCCACAATGTCTCAGAAAAGCATATTGTGACATAATTCATAACGATATTTATGTGATAGCATCACATCACCCTGCCATAGCACGGAGACTAAGTGATACTGACACATGATACCTGCAAGTTGCACATATCAACAGTATGTTGATTCTGGTGGACGATTTTCAAAAGAACGTAGGAGTAAGGTTGTTTTCCTTAGACGTGTGTCAAAAAACCGTGAGGCAACATTTGCTATATAATAAATAAACACAAACACATAAATAAATAAATAAATAAATGTGCGTGTGTGTGTGTACATATAGTCATGTGAAAAAATTAGGACACCCCGTTAAATATTCAGTTCTTTATTAAAAAATGTCAATATGTCAATTTCTGATCTTGTTTTAATTTGTACCTGTAGATGAAAGTGATATAATTGCATGTAAAAATCACTTTGTTTTCACTTATTAAACAAAAGAAATCAACAAAAATGAGTATTTCAACTGAGGAAAAAATTAAGACACCCTATGCCCTAATAGCTAGTGTTTCCCCCTTTGGCTGGAAGAACCTCAATGAGACGTTTCTTGTAGCCATCTACCAGTTTCTGACATCGACTGGAAGAAAGTTTCCCCCACTCCTCAATGCAGAATTCTTTCAGCTGTGTGATGTTTGAGGGGTTTCTTGCATTCACAGTCCGTTTCAAATCACCCCACAGGATCTCAATAGGATTTAGATCTGGGCTTTGACTTGGCCACTCCAGAACTCTCCATTTTTTACTTTTCTGTCCTTGGTGGATTTACTGGTATGTTTTGGGTCATCGTCATGTTGCAAGGTCCAGTTCCGCTTCAGCTTCAATTTTGTGACAGATGGTCTCACATGTTCCTCAAGCACCTTCTGATATAATGTAGAATTCATAGTGGATTCTATGTTGGTGAGCTGGCCAGGTCCTGCTGCAGCAAAGCCCCAAACCACAACACTTCCACCTCCATGTTTCACAGTTGGTATGAGGTTCTTTTGCTGAAATGCTGTATTTGGTTTACGCCAAACATGCCCACTGTTATGGTGTCCAGATAATTCAATTTTAGACTCATGTGTCCAAAGCACATTATTCCAGAAGTCTTGGCCTTTGTCTATGTGTTCTTTGGCAAACTTCAGTCTTGCCCTCATGTTTTTCTTAGACAGCAAAGGTTTCCTGCTTGCACACCTCCCATGATAATTAAGGTTGTGCAGTCTCTTTCTGATTGTAGATTCATGCACTTTGACACCAACTGTAGCAAGAGCTTGCTGTAGGTCCCATGATGATTTAAGTATCTTGCTTTGGACGGCCTGACCTGGCCATTTTGGCAGTTGTTTTAAATATTCTCCACTTGTAAATGATTTTCCGGACAATGTAATGGCTGATTACAAATTCTTTTGAGATCTTTTTATATCCCTTACCAGACTCATAAGCGTCAACAATCTTCTTTCCGAAGGCCTCAGAGAGCTCTTTGGATCTCACCATGGAGATACCTCTCATTTCAAAAATTTAGAGCAAACCAAACTAAATGTCTGAGGTGTAAATAAGGCAAGCCTCCTTCAAAATGCTCTGTGATGGTGTTCTAATAATTTGCACCTGATGTGATACACCTGTAGGTAATTTTAGCCATTTTAAGTACAAATAAATGTGAGGGTGTCCTTGCTTTTTCCTCACAAGAAATTGGATATTGTTAAAATTACATTTTACAGGATCATTTTAAAAAGACTTTTCTTTGGTTTTATTTGTTTAGTTATATTAGTTGAATCTCCCAATATTGTTAAAATGAAGATTAAATGTCCATATGTTTAACTATGTTTTAAAAAAACAGGCTTTCTTGGGGTGTCCTAATTTTTTCACATGACTGTGTGTGTGTGTGTGTGTGTGTGTGTGTATATATATATATATATATATATAGCGTGTAAAATAAGTATTGATTGATTGAAAATAAGTATCAGCTGGTGTCTTGGCTTTCCATGCCTTTTTGCACCTCAGTTTCTTCATGTGTTCAATACCTTTTCTCTGTGTCATTTCACATTATTACACGTAACTTAATTTATGGACAGCTATGGTTTGATTTCTTTGTGGATTGCATGGGTTGTTACCAACATCTGGCGAAAATTGAATGTCAATGGCACCTTTAGAAATATATTTACTGAGAAAAATGGTGACATGTTCAATACTTATTTTACCTGCTATATACAGTCAGGTCCATAAATATTGGGACATCGACACAATTCTAACATTTTTG
>CM041001.1:4003276-4029968 GCA_022985145.1 Pangasius djambal | reverse complement strand
TCAATGCTGGAAGTCCAAGGAAGCAAATTTGGAGGCATTTTCTTTCAATTAAATATAAATCATACCACTACGCCACTGGAAACACTGGACAACTCTGGAAAAATCCCAGAGTTAGAAATGCCAGCATTGTCAGTATGGTTTTAGATATTTCCTAACACATTTATTTGTTCTATTTTCCAGAATATAAGCAAACTAGTAGCCTAATTTAAACCACTGCGCCCCGGTCCAGGCAGTTACTAACGATGCTGTAAATGCAACATGCAGCGCTGGATGTTCCTGTAAGTGTGACTTTTTTGTTGGGATCCCAGTCCCGATGCACACTAGACTCAACCAGATGCTCTGTGAACCTTTCAAGCAAGCTTTCTAAAAAAAAAAAAAAAAAAAAAAAAAAAAAAAAAAAAAAAAAAAAAAAAAAAAAAAAAAAAAAAAAAAAAAAAAAAAAAAAAAAAAAAAAGTTAAAATAATAGTCCACCCCTCCTATTCATATCTGTATTTGTATTCATTTACAGTCAGTAATATGTTGAGAAAATCCACAAAAACATGATAGAGCGGCTGAGAAAATGCGTAGAGCATAAAGGTGAACATGTAGAGCATATGTAGTAAATAATAAACACAAAATAAAGTATATGTACTTTTAATCTCATTGGTTCCTGACTTTTCAGACACTCTGTAGAACACATTATCTTTTCATTCAGAACAATATATTCAGTTATGTCCGTAGTCCAGAATTTTCAGAAACTTAAAAAAAGGAAAAAAAAAAAAAAAAAAAGTCCACGTTCATCTAGTGCTTCTACCAAGCAATCAAACACAACCACATTAAAGTGGGTATAACTCAGAAATTGTAGAATTCAGGGCCTCATGTATGACACTCTCTGTCTGACTTGCACACTTCCATTTGACTCAGCATCAGATAACCATTACCTTAAAACAAGAGGGGATTCCTGAGGTGACTGAAATATCACCAGATCACTACAACAAAGTGAAAAACTTGTCAGATATTGCTTGCCTTGGCAGTGGGGTACACTCGCTGATGATGCCCTCCGTCCCAAGAGTCACACCCTGGACCACGAACGTGCTCCCCATCCCCTTCCATAAAGCCTTTGGACCCTTACACACACATGGAGAGAGGGAAGGATTGAGATGTAGCCGAGCCTCACATTCCCGATCTCTAGTGCACTCAATTACTGATAAGCAATAAAGTTCAGGTTCCAGAGGTTCTTGTTATAATTCTTATAATCATGGTATAGAGAGATGCATTTTGGACATACTTAAAGCCATGGAGCCTTTGTTACCTGAGTTTTGGAGACGTTGTACATCACATTAAGAGCTGTGACAGGTGACAGGTGGTAGCATCTGGCGTGGTAATTCACCTGAGACACACCATCAAGAAAGCAAAAGGTTACAGTTAAATTAATTAAATTGCATTAAATTAGTCTTTTAAACTTTTAAAACCTACACATAATGAACTTATAAATACCACAAACATTAAATGTACATCTACAACTGTCTGACCTTGTTTTTAGTCTATATATCCATTTAAACAACTAATTTTAATCCATGCATAAAACAACAATAAAATAACGCTTTAAAGCAAAAGTTTTAAGAAATTAATAAAAATGTCTAGAAATAGGTTTATTAATGTTGTATTTGGTTTAATCTAATCTTATAATAGGAAATACTAGATAAATTTGACTACAGTCAACATATTTTATATTTTCAAATGATGTCTTTTTAGGACTTTTTCAGGTTTCCTTCTATTTGTATCTGCTTTTTTCGTGTATCTGTGAATCCTCTGGGGTTTTTTACTCTTCCAGTTATATTTCTTTCCCTCTTAATGTCATGTCTTTGTGTAGGTGTTTCTTCCATTTCTGGTAGTTTTCTCTGTTGGTAATGGTCGCCCCAAACACTAATATCATTTTTTTTTTTATCTCTGGTCTTTTATCTCTGTTAAAGGTCAGGTGGTCATTCTGTTTTTTTCCCCAGATCTTTTCTGAATCCCACTGACTCTTACAACAAGCTGAACGAAAGTTTAAGTAAGACTTAAATAAGAGTTAATGTGCTGCCTTTTGTTGTTTTGTTCTGTAGCAGGTATGCAACAGGAAAGCACCATTAATGACCACAGTTCTGGTTTGTAGATAAGCTGTAGAACAAAACAAGGGGCGTGCAAACTTTTGCACTCAACTGCACAATGACCCCAAAAGCCAGTATTTACATTAGTGCAGATCTGTCATATTCAGTAAAATGCAATTTCTGATTATTTGACATGTGTACTATTATCCATCTTTCTTTTAATTTGAGGTTTACCTGGCATTGCCGTCGAAACACAATACATGGGTGGGCTAGGACATTTTCTGTAAACAGGCTGAACGAAAACAAAAACAACAAAAGTTTACTCTTTAGACAAATAAATACTCTTTAGACAAAGTTCCTGACTTATGCTGTGTGTATTAGGTATACACTACCTTGCAAGACCAATACCAAAACCAGCAAATCTGTTCAACTGATCTGAAAATAGAAAAAAAGAAGAAGAATCACACAACTTGTGTCAGTAGAAAAGACTTTGCCATTGATTGGGAAGATTTCATGCAACAAGTAGCAATCATGGTAATGTGAAGATCCTAAAGTTCCCATGGACAACATTATTAAACAACACTCGAATGGAAAAAGCTACAGAGCCACAGCAAAGAACAGTAAACATCCCTGGAGAAACAGCTAGATTGATAATATGCAAGTGAAAAGTGCATGGAACCATAACTACTTGTCCCCAGACAGGTGAGTCATGCAAGATTCCACAGCATGCTCTCGGACTAATGATCAGGAAGGTAAGAGAAAAGCCAGGAGTCGAAGGAGTTGCACGACGACAGTTACATAGAGAACAATAAGCAATGAACTGCAGTGCAATCGTCTCTGTTTCTACGTCTCATGCTAAACTCCTCTGCTAAAAAAAAAGGGGCACAAACATGCATGCTCCAAACAAGCAAAGGAACAAAAGATGAAACAGAAACACAACTCTTTGGTAATAATTCATCTTGTCATGGAGAAAGAAGGGTTGCGTGTATGATCCCAAGAACACCATACCCACAGTGAAGTACAGAGGCCTGAGCCTCATGATACGGGGTTGCGTCTCTGCAAACGGTACTCAGGTGTTACACATCATCAAAGGAAACACGAATGGAGTGATGTACCGGGACATACTAGAGGAGAATATAGTCTCATAGACAAGTCTCATAGACTTGTTGAAACGTCCATCTTCTGCCCTGATTCAGTTATCAGGGCAGAAGATGGACGTTTCAACAAGACAGCGACCTCAAACATACAACCAAAATAACTCAACGCTGGTTCCTCAAAAAGAAGATGAAGGTGCTTGCATGGTCTAGCCAATCTCCTGACTTTATTTACGGAGGTCTTTTGAAATTGCGAGTCCATCAGAGGGACCCTTGCAACGTTAAGGAATTGAAGATGGTCTGGCAAGAGGAATGGGCCAAAATTCATCCACAATACCATGGACATTTTGAAGCTGTAATTGCAACAAAGTACTAAAGCTGCTCATTTCTGGTGTCTGAACACTTTCATTTTTTTAAACATATCTTTGTTTATATATATGTTTATGAGTAGGAGAGACAACTCCATGTGTGTTTACAAAGAAATTGCAATCACGTAGAGGATGTTTTGTTAATAAAGTTACAGCTTGCTTTTGGGAAACCCTGTAGTATAACCTCTGAAGAATGAGGAATGTTTGTGTGGAACAGCTGTGCAGATGCTTGCTTAAAAATAAGCTAAGTGGCTCTGAATGTTTCCACACACTATTCCTCAAGGTATTCTGTCCAAAAACTGCTTATATTAACACACAACTGGACTCAGTTCAATGAGTCACATTTAAGCTAGAATAACTTCGACTAAATGCCAAAGGGTATAAAAGTCCAGAAAGCTTATTCATTATTTATATTCAGTTGTCTAATTTCAAGCTTTTAATTTATGATATATTTAGGTAAGATTGCATGGTTTTGGCAGGGGAAACCCCAATCAGTGTAAGAAAAGTTCTCAGACTGCCTTAGAATCACAGCACATCTTGAGTTTCATGAATATAATTATTAGCTAAATATGTACCGTCATATTTCTCTATTTGGAGCTTTTTTTTTTTTTTTTCTCCTGAACTTTCCGCTCATACACCCTAAATGAGTAATTGTGTTTAGGTGTTGATTCAAATTATGTAACATCACTATTCCTATTTTTATTCAAATTATGTTATGATTCAAACTGATGACTTAATTTGCAAACTTTACTTATGCTTCAACAGGAGTTATGTAAGGAATAAGAGAGTTGGCTGTGTTACTATAAGGAAATAATCAATGATGGTGTGGTGCGACGGCACGACGTGAAACAGGATTACAGTTACCAACCTTGAAGATTTTTCAGATAAGAGCATGTTCCAGTGTGTTTTATTCTCCATGTATTGCTGCAATTTGCCAATAGTTACAATTTTTCATTAATTAATGTACATGTTGTGCTTTTTAAACATTTATAGTTACATTTAATGTTATGGAAAGTCCACAAAACAAGTTAGTTCCTGTTATAGTTCCTGTCATTAATGTTATAGCAGCTACCAAAAAAAAGGCATTCCCTTACCAGCCTCTCTTTTATCTCTGTCTTGGAGTTTTTAAGAAAAGAAAAACGCAGCTTGTCATGTTACTGAGAAATCAAAAAGTGCAACATCCTCTGTCCTGAAGACTTTCCTGTGGCAGAAAACTTCCTGACAATTATAAAGCGTTGACACTGATAACATCTTTAATAAATGTTAAATAAACGTCTCCTAACAGAAACATTCACAATATCAACAAGAATAAGTTTTCCTTTGTTAAATCAACACTTTCTGACCAGTCAGATTCGAAAATTCAACAGTGTTACAAAACTATAATAATTATAATTAACAAATATAATGATGTCACAATGCACTTTTCTGGCATATAGCAGGTATTATTCAGTACTTGTCTTGTCCTGTCTCCGTTATTAATCACAGAAACTAGTAGCTGATTGGACTCATTGAACAACCCTTTTTTGTGTTTCACAGATGTTCTTTCAGGCACTCCATGCACACCTGAGTTGCGTTTGTGCAAGCCAATGTTCCTTTCGACCATTCACCAATTGCTCCCAATGACCAATCACTGATCACCATTGAGCCCATCAATCACTGATCACCACTGTTCCCAATGCCCAATCACTGATCACCACTGTTCCCAATGCCCAATCACTGATCACCACTGTTCCCAATGCCCAAGCACTGATCACCATTGCTCCCATCAACCAATCACTGACCACCATTAATGCCAATGACCAATCATTGATCATATTTGTGCCCAATGACTAATCACTACATCATTTTTCCCAATGACCAACCACTGATCATCACTGTTCCTAATGACCAATCACTGATCATCACTGTTCCTAATGACCAATCACTGATCATCATTGTTCCTAATGACCAATCACTGATCATCATTGATCCCATCCACCAATCACTGATCAGTGGTGTTTCCGATGACCAATTCCTAGTCACCATTGTTCCCAACGACCCATCAGTGATCACCGGTGTTTCCTATGACCAATCACTGACCATCACTGTTCTCATTGACCAATCACCAATCATTACTTGATTCCTTGTTTTAAACTCTCTTCTTTGCTATAATTACAAGTAATAAAAGTGAGTTATGGGTGGCACAGCAGTATTTGTGGATTGGTATTCTAAATTGTGAATGAATGTGTTTGTGAATGGTGCGCGGCAATGTACTGGCGTCTCACCACATGGTGAATTCTCTCACCTGGAGACCAGTGTTCCCGGGAAATGACCTCAGATCCACCCCGAAACTGACCAGGATAAGGTACTTATTGAAGATGAATGAATGGATGAATGAATGAAGTCAGTTATTCTTTCTAAAACCATTTTCCTTCATGTCTACTCCTCTGATGCTCATTTCATTTGGTTTCCTCTGGTTTGTGTTCTTGATAGAAATTATAGTACTTTCTAAATAAATACATGAATAGTTAGTTTGTGATGCCATGACCAAAGATTTCTTTCTTCTATAAGAAATAAATTATAATCTATCCATTGCTATTCTGATGAAACTAACTGCATTCTAAAATTCTAAACTGCATTCATAAAATCTTCACTTATTGATATGCAAATGGTCATGACGTCACAACGAATATGCAAATTAGCTCGTGATTTCATCTGGCGACTTTCTGAGAAAGTATTAGCTCATTTGCCCTGAAAAGAGCCGGCAACACTGCATGACGGACCTGAGGGTGTCCCTACACCCTGATCTGAGACCGGATCTGTGTTAATTATCGCCCACAGTACAGCGGAGTGTTCAGTCTTTCACTCCGGCGCTCTTCATCCTGACATACCGGATGGTGGAGCAGCTGACTGAAACTCGTCTCCGGCCCTGGGGGCTGCAGGAGCCGCTTCAAACTGCGGCGTGCTGTCACCAAAGTGCAGGTTTCTGCTGCCGGGGATGTCCGGAGGCGTGGTGACCCAGTGCTGCAGGTCAGTGCTGGATGAACTGTTAAACGACCTTCCCGAATAGCCTCCGCCGTATGACGGCTCCTCCCTGCCCCTGTAACCTAACCCGTCGAAGCTGTCTGGGCGTCGGGAAGTCATGTTTATGGGGAAACAGTGGGGAAAGTGTAAAATGAGCGGAAATAAATATGTTTGTCCTCTTTAACAGAGCTGCAAACGAAACATTTCGAAACTGCAAGGATTCCCAGTCGTCTGGTGCTGTTCCCCAGATAACAGCAGTGCTTCTCTGTCAAAACAACTGTAGCTCGGGATTTAGCTAGCTAGCTAATTGAACTGCAACCTTTGACTTCCTACGTTACTTCCGGGTGCGCTCTGGCCCTCTGGGATACGTCATCCTGGTGTTGCCAGGTCGCCAGTTTATATACATATCGCCATTATGCCACGTTATAGTTCTAATATTCAACAAATTATAGGAAAGGAGCCATTCCACTTCCTGTTTAAAACCCTGAACCTGATGGTAACCTGTAAATTTATACCACAGCCACCACTAAAAAACACCCTAAGCAACCACCTAGCAACTCTAAAAGATAAAAGATCACCGGGAATACTATAGAAACCCCTTAGCAATACGCTAGGAAGAGCTAGGATAACATAGCAACCAGTTAACAACAAGCTAGCAACCAGATGAATGACCATAGTAACCCCCTAGCAACACGCTAGGAACTACCTGGGATAACATAGTAAGAAATTAGTAACACGCTAGCAAACAGATGAAATACTATAGTAAACAGCAAGCAACACACTAGCAACCACCTGGGGTAACATACAGTAGCAACCACTTGGGATTAATACAGTTATAATTAGTAACACAATAGAAACTAGATGAAATACCATAGGGCTCACCTAGCAACACACTAGCAACCACCTGGGATAACCTAGCAACCGCTTAGCAACCAGATTTTTTAATTAATAAAAATTGTAATTGTTGTCAAATTGCTGTGGTATAAGAGAAGCAACTTTCAGGTGTGCTGTTATAGGAAACTAACTTCAGAGAGGTTGATTATTTTATTCTTTACTTAAAATATTACAAAACGCATTCAAATGCAGCCATGTGCTTTTCCTCACACACGCTTTCCCTCTCAAGACCAAGATCTAGCCCACATGAGGCCCATGAATATGTAGCCCTATGAAAATTAGTTTAGGGTTTCTGTTTTTAATGCTTCGTTTTTTTTTAATGTACGATTTGCTTTTACAGTTTTGAATATTACAGTTTTTAAATGCTGTTCATAATTTTCATATGATGCAGCTTATTTGAGAGGAGAAATCTTTTGAGATGATTTCTCGGGCTCACACTTGGCAACCCTCGTCGTCGTATAAATTACAAATAAAGCTTTTTTTTTTTTTACATATGTTATTATTATTGTATATTTTAATATAATTCACACACAAGTATAACCGAACAACAAAAAATATTTATAATTGGTTATAATATTATGCTGCACACGTAGCTCCGCCCTCTAATGGCTTGTCCTGCGCTGGTGCCTGTGTTGCCAGGTGCTCTGTTTTCAATCGTCTTTGGGATCCTAATTTTCTGTTTTTCTGTATTTGTTATCGTGATATGTAACGATACACCTGTAATACACTTATGATATTTGTGCTCACAGTGAGTTGTTAAAGTGCTGGTCTAGAACTCATTTTATTTACATGGAGTTGGTTTGTTTCAGACAGACGTGGCAACCCTGGCAGCTTTAACCCCGCAACAACATTCATTCATTGATTAGTTGGAAAGGCTGCGGTAAGCAAAACCGTCTCAGTGATTTTTATCAGTAATAACACAAAGGGTACAACTGAACCGAAGAAGAGCGTTAAGTGTAAATGTGGTTTCATTATTTGTATGGATGGCTTGCAGATTGTTTAAAATGGGAACGAAAAAGAAGATTAGCATTCAAGATAGCTAGCTGACGCCTAACCGTAATATACACACGGTTCCTTTTTATATCATTTAAAAAGCTTGTTATCTTTTAGTTACAGATAACGTTATTCTGCTATACAGTTGCACCAAATGCACTCAGGCTCCAGTTTATTAGATTAACCTTCCATATAGGTCACTTTGTTTGTATACAGTTATACAGACTAGAGAGCATCTGTAGTATGCAGCTGTTTCATCACCCCTCTGTCCTATCCATCGGTGCTTAGTGACCACCACTGGCCAGATGTTATCTGGGTGGTGATCTTTTCTCAACACAGAAGTTAGACAGACATTGTGCTGCTATGAGTGTATCAAGCAGAGCAGCTATACTGGGATCTAAAATAAATCACAAAGCAAAACTATATAGCTGACAGCAGGGCTATGGTCAGAAAATGACACAGATGGAGAGCCATGGGCTCTGGGGGTATGTAGGTGTTCATGAGGTGTAGCCAGAAAATCAGATTTTCCAATTTTGTTATTATGGTGATGCAGAAGGTAGAATTTTTGCCTCATGATTCCAGGATCAGCAGTTCGATCCTGAGCTCAGGTTACTGTCTGAGTGGAGTTTTTGTGCATGTTCTCCTTGTGTCTGCATGGGTTTCTTCCTGTTTCCTCTCGAAAATGCGCCAGTAGGTGGATTGTTGACACTAAATTGCCCCTGGATGTGAGTATGAATGAGTGTGTGTGTTTGTGTGTGTGTGTGGTGCCTTGTAATGGACTGGTGTCCCATCCAGAACGTGTCCTCACCTCAGCTCAAGATCCACCACAACCCTGACCAGGAATCTTACTGAACATCTCTTTTTCTTAACAGCTTGCCATCTGAAGGGTGCCGGATGTAGTTGAAGGACCTGTCCTGTGGCCCTTCCCCACATCACTCCTCTCATATTCCCTGCACTGCATGGCTTCACCTGACCGCATCTCTCCTCCCGTCACCGTAGCCCTGATCCGGCAGCCCCTCATGCTTTGGACAAGGGCTGCTCACTGCCTGCCTCATGACTGCCTGGATCGTTCTGCCAGTCAGCCTGTCGGCGTTCTCCATCACAGGGATATGGATAGTGTGAGTGTGTGTACAGTTACCTAAAGAAAGTGTGAAAAGAAACATAAATACCTGTTGTCCGGGGCTTGTATGATACAGATCAAAATGGGATCTTGATGTGCCTTGTAATATACAGTGTAAAAATTAGCACATTCTTTAGGACCAAATCGAGAAGATTTAGATAGTGTGTGAATATTTAAAAAAAAAAAATAGTGAAAAAAGACCAAACGATTGAGTTCAAAAGTTTCATAATACTTTTAACAACGCATGTTGAAATAAAGCAGCTTCACAGAAATCGAAATGTAGATTTAGATCTGTAATGAGCAAGCCAGATGTGACAGTTTGTGCATCAGAGTCTAATCTTTATGATTACAGCAGCAGATTTTACTAGGGTTGTAAACCACAGGCTTTCCAGATAATATAATATTTTGTTTATTAACCAAACCCCTAAAATAAAACATCTTAATTGAATTTTAAACCCCAAATCTATTTTTCATGAAGAAACAACCTGTCATTCATCACAAACTTAATGAATATCTGGGTTTTCCCTCTTCCCAGTGCAGAAAGACTGCATTTAATCAGTGGACATCACTCATTTTCTGCGCTGTTAAACATAGTGGTGGGTCATTTTTGACCCTTATGATAACACAAGGGTTAAAGCAATAATTCGACAATTAAATATGCCACTGAATCTGATACAAAACGATATGATATTGATTCATAAGGCAATGATTCGATATTTGGCGAAACCACTGAACCTGCTACGGTACAATTCCAGTCAACGTAACCAACTGTATTCAGAATCTGCGGAAGGCCTACAGTCAATTTGCAAATTATGATGATGTAAAGACAGACTAATTTAAGTATCAGACTTACAGGCAAATCACCTTGTTAGCCAATTTACAAGTCGGTTAAAAAATATGAATTATTTCTTGTCTGTCCTGTGATTCATTTCAATCATTGCCTTTTAAATTAATGCATCAGTACAAATCATCTGATCATTACACACCTAGTTCTTAGGTACAAGTCTACAGTATCCAGTTGAGATTAGTTTGTTTCTTACTTTCTGATATAAATATATCATATTCTGATATAAATGTTCCCTAATGACTCGAAAGCACACCCTCTTTCATATCCTCTGAACAGCTTCTGAATTCTCACGTGAATAAATGTGCAAAACAGATGTACAGATTAGTTTCCACCCAATTTTTCCACTAAATTTTGCACTGTTAAGACTGTGTGAACTGCTCACAAGTAAAGATCAGCACTGCAACATTCATTCATGATTTATTAGGAAAAGATTTGCTCATTTCCGACTCCTACAATATCAGTATTGCAAAGCCCAACATTTCAGTTATGTTTAAGACCTGATATACTGTGCTTTTATTTACATTCTTTAGTTAAGTCTTGCTTTAAAAGCTGTAATTTATCAGCGTTGCAATGCAGTCACATGAAGATGAGAAGATAAAATCTAAGCATGTTATTATGTTTCCCAGGTATGCCATGGCAGTGATGAACCACCATGTGTGTCCAGTCGAAAACTGGTAAGTCAGCAATTTCCATAAGCCTTCAAATAGCACAGAGCATCATTATTATATGTGCGGCAGCCTGGAAAAACCCTTCCCATGGTGAAGTCTGCTATATAAACCGGACTCTACTACTATATAGTTCTGAAAATGAGAGTGCGTTTCTAGCACTTTAAAAATCGGGCTTAGCCAAAAGTGAAAAGGGAGAAAATCACGTATAAAGATTTGACTCCGACTGCAGCGCAGGCGCATCGCGGACATTTTAACAGCTGATCTTAAAACAAACAAACTGAATTGAGTAAGCCTATGTCTGTTTTGCTGTGGCACATCTCTCCAACAGCTAGCTCAAAGTGTGATGTTTACTATGTGAGGAAATCAAACTTAGCTGGCAAGGTTTTAGACACCTTTTTTTGGAGACTGAGTTTGTTTGTTTTTTTTTTTTTTTCCCCACTTCGTTTGTTAAACTGGCTTCTTACCCAACATGATGACTCAACATGCAGTATGAAACCTTAGGAAAGATTCAAAAATAAATAAAAACAATTGCACAATTTCAAAGTGTGGTTTAGGCAGAAAACCCAGTGCCGGCCAAAAAAAACCAAAACAAATTTCCGTCTTTGTTGGCTGTTTGACATCCAAAGGGTTTTTCCAGGCTGCCACACATACATGGTTTGTGGAACATCAGCTCCTGTATCTCACTATCTCACACATTGTTACATTATTACAGGATGTATAATGTGACTTGTAATGAGGAAACAGCTAAGAGGGGCTTCCCCAAGACCTGTTGTACTCTACAGGACATCCCTCTCATCAGGTTTCTTCTCTTCCTACAGTCGGATTCTTCCGCTCATATTTTCTGTATGATGCATGATCAAATCTTCAGTTTCTGATAGCGCTGTCTGTCATTTTCTTTTTCAGTAAATGCGGCTGCTACCCACCTGAGAGCTGTCTCTTCAGTCTCATAGGCAACGTCGGGGCCTTTATGGGTAAATAATCATCTCGAGCTTGCTTGTGAGTGCTTTATATGTGTGAATTTGACAGGCTGGAAACACTGATAATCGACAACACTGTGGTTTTGCATTTGAATGCATGCTTCACATGAGACTTTAGTGCAAGACTTAGGATGCTTTTCCACATGAATCAAAGTGAAATTGATACTTTTAGTTCATTTTGGTTCAAATTTTGTTTGGTTTAATCTGATTTCACACACAATTAAATATAACAAAAATGAAAACCTTTGGCTAAGGAACATATAGAGCTTAAAACATCCTCGAAAAGCTGGAAACAAATCAGCAGAGCACAGAAAACAGCCAGCACTAAGTAAATGATTAGATAATTAGATAAATATCTAACTTAAAACATGTCATTTGTCACGTTCAGTGTTCCTTTTTTCCTTTTATTTGTTGGTCCAAATCTCCAGACCACATGGCATTTCTGCAGCACAACAGCTCTGTCAGCTTTGTCCTTTAGCTCAGTTTGTTCCTCACAGATCACTTTAGCAGCTCGTATCCAAAAAATGCTGCATGTCATGTTTGATTCACTTCCAGCAGTCGAATTGATTCAGAGTCGAATCACTTTCTGACTGCAACGGAAGCTGGAACCGCTCGTTCTCTCAGGGAGTTTTTACATCTATTAAACTATTTTCCAAGTCGGAATCAGAGCTAAATTGATACTTTTGGTTTGTTTGCTATATGCTATAATACTGTTTTGCAAAAAGCAGCAAAAAGAAAAAAAAGACGAAAAAAAAAACCCTTCGGCTGACGGAGGTGTGCGGGTGGGGGTTTGTAGGGCTGAAAATGTCCTCATTCTTTTATCTGAAAGGTGAAGATAAACAAATATTAATTAAGTCCGCACAGAAATGACAAAAATCACCTGAGCTTTAAGGTTCATTTGTAGTGAGAAAGTGATTCGACACTGAATCGACTCGACTGCTGCAAGTGAATCAAACATCCCATGTATTTCAGTATGCACCCTCAAACCAAATAGCAAGCGAACCAAAAGTATCAACTTCACTCTGATTCAGATTCAGATTCGCTGATAAGGCCACTCATTTAATATTTACAATAGTTTGCCTATTTCTTATTTGCTTTCAACCATATTATATTGTTTAATGATCTCTCTCTCTCTCTCTCTCTCTCTCTCTCTCTCTCACTTTCTCTGCAGTGGTGATGATTTGCATGTTGCGTTACGCTCATGTGATTGAGCACAGCCACCATTGCTGGGTCAACACGAGTGCGCTGGTGTCAGGTTGTATTAATGCTCTGGGACTCGTCATGGTGGGCAACTTCCAGGTGAGTTGAGAAAGAAATGAATAACAATATCCACCCCTGAGGTGAATATGTAACCCGAATTCATGATTGTTTCCTCTCTCAGGTCGACCATGCGAAGACGCTGCACTATGTGGGGGCCGGTGTGGCATTTCCTGCAGGTCTGTTATTCGTATGTCTGCAGTGTGTGCTCACGTACCGCATTGCCGAGACAGCGCTGGACTTCTGGATGGCCCATGTGCGCGTGGCTCTGTCAGCTGGAGCACTAATCTCTCTCATCCTCAGTATCCTTACTCATTTATCAAGCTGGATACCAAAGAATTTATTCCAAAGTTGTTCGCAAGAGTGTTTACACAAGCATCATGAAAATCCAGTTCGTTTGGAAGAAATGTTTGTATCCTACAAGAGCTCCCGAGTTTCTGTAAATGAACCCAGATTAAGTGGCTTCATATCATATAATTGGCAATAAGTTACTGCTAATTTTATACAAATGAAGTTGACAAGTTTAAATCGCTTATTTATTTCAATTACACACATGAATTTAAAGAAAGTTTTGTAACACTCAGACATTTCATATTAATGATATGAAAGAGGGCAATCCAAAAGACAAATAAAACTCACCATTCAATTAGGACAAAAGTAATGGCACCCAATAAAAGGAGGAAGATTTAGTATCTATGATAGCCGATGCGCTGCAGTGGCTGAGCTGCATTATTGGAAGATTTAGCACACACATCATTTAGGAGGCGCTCTTTCAATGTTTAGTCTTCAGTTTTTCATTGTGAGCTTTTTGGGAGAGTTTCGTGGGCGTAGCCATATGGTAATCAGCTGTGCCGTGATCATGCTTGGTAATTTATGGCTGATTGGCATTTATCAACAAACACACAAGTACGAAGTTACTGAAGCCCTCTTTGTAAATCTGGCAGGACGTTTTATTTCAGTGTGACGTACAAGGCATTTATGCACTAAAAGTTTGATAAATATGGCCCAATTATTTTATTTTGTCACTATGTTAATTTGAAGTTTACAAACTGGTTGGCTTGCTAATTAATCAGCAGTGTTTCATCAATAAAACAAAACAGCTAAAGACCTAAAAAAAAAAACGAAAAAAAAGATATATTTTGACCTTATGCAAGATTAAAGGCTGTCAGAAATAGAAGAAACATATATACAAGGACATAGCCAAAGAAAGGAAGAAAAATAATTGGGGAAAAAATTGCCAAAATCCAAACCAAACTGCAGGAAAAGGTTAAATTGTTTCATGATTAAAAGCTTCACATAAACTATTTGTCCATTTGTTATTAAAATTGTAAAACCTAATTTGTACTGCTTAGGGGTGTACAAAGTTTTGCGCTCAACTGCAGGCATACGATGTGCATGATAAAAAAAAATTGCTGCAGGTTTTTTTTTTTTTTTAGTTAAACTAGTCCATTATTTATTCTGCCTCATAGATAAAAATAAATCTAAAACATAAAATGTGGATAATGATTAGGAAAGACTTTAAGCTAAAAGTAATGACTTTTCAGGATTTCCGGTTGTTCCTATTTAACTCTCCGTCTTAACCCAGGCGGCATCTTCTTCATTCACGAGAGCTTCGTGTTGCAGCACGCTGCCGCCATTTGTGAGTGGATCTTCACCGTTCTTGTCCTGGTCTATTACGGAACCTTCACCTATGAGTTTGGCAGCGTCAGCAGCGACACCATGATGGCTGCCCTTGTCAATGGCAGGCCGCACGACAGCTCGGGCTCAGGAGTCATCATGGGAGGCATGGGGAAAAGCGTGCCCATGGGCTGTGGTGCTCGCAACATGAAGTCACCTGGAGGAAGCAGCACCTCCACACACCTCAACTGCACCCCAGAGAGCGTGGCCATGTTATAGTGAACGGACGGGAGGTTAGGGCTCAGGTAAATCATGGATTTAAAGCTTCCTGGTCGAATAATATACTTTCTCAAAAGCAGCTTTCCAACCCTAAATATATATTAAAGCTGAAATACTGAAAGAGAAATGTTAAGGTCCTTTCTAGTCAACATTAACTGTATAATATAGTTATAATTTTACATTCATCCACATTCATAATACCTGGGCCAAACTTCAAGATTTATAGAATGTTAAAAATGTAAGGGACCCCACTTATAATCTCAGATTTCACAGATCCTTCAGTTATCGAACTTCTCAGTTATCAAATTACTACACTACCATTACTACAGTATTTGCTCAGAAAAAAAAGCCCACACACTTTGAAGTCGTGTTGTTGCTAATGATTCAACTCTTTAAGTCAGCTCTCCGGCGGCTTTACACTGTACAATTTTCCACGCAATTTCAAAAATCGTAAACTAATTTTTTGGTTGTGAATTGAGAATATGGCCACCAATGACTGATTCAGTGCCATTTTTGGCAAGTCACTGTCTGAATTTTTCAAAATTAAAATCTCAGTATGAGTAGTGCTATGACACTCATCTAAAGTCCACCAATAGGAGAATGGTATAAGATTACACAATACTCATGGGACAGCTACAGATATGGTAGTGGTGATGATGAAACGTAAACGAAACAAGGTAATGAGAGAAAAATCTCGTTATTAACTCAAGCTCATGGAGAACGTTATCACACAATCTGTTACAGAATTCGATTTAATTTGGATCTCGTACAGGTTGATGAGTAAAAGACAGCCGAAATTGCGCAGTGTAAAACAGGCTTTAGTTGAACATTAAGATCCGTTTGGTATTTCTGAAGACCCTTTTTTTGGGAAATGAATAAAAGACAAATAGATCCTAAATTCATCCATCGCATACAGTGAAACCATCCAGCGAAACTAATCGGCATCTGAGTTGTTCAGCACAGCGTTGAGTTTTTCAGAACCTGACAACTCGCAGACCTGAGCAAACATAGCTGCAGATTAAAACATACATGGAGGACGACAGTTCAGCCTGTTCAGTTGTATGCATTCAACATAAGAATTTAACTCTGTATGGAGAAGATGGCAAGTCAGATAGAAAAGCAATCACGAGGACGTGTCACACTGAAAAGCAAAACCTTTCTTCGAATTACTCTTATGTCAGGTTGTTTATTTATCTATCTTTTTTCTTTTTTTTGAGAATGAAATGCAAGTTGCATTGCATTTTATTTTTATCAGTAGGTTGCAGAAGTGACAGTCTTAGTCTTGACTGTACAGCACGCATTCTGTGCCATTTTTCAGCACTCATGAAGCTGTATGTCATAGATTTTCCCTTCAAGAAGCAAAAACAAATCCTATGTACATGATAAACACCACCTGGGGCAGTTTTCCAAACGAAATCTTCCTGTCACAGAAGATATAAATTATTTTCTTTTTAAATACTAATCATAGTGCCACGCTTTTTATCAATTAACAGTTTATGAACCATGAGCCAAACATTCACGTGTACAGTTTACATGCTGCTAATCCGATTGCTTTTGCACCACAAAGCAGTATTAGTACTAATTCAAAGACATTTCTAATGACTGTTTTTATGTTCAACCAATTCAGCTCAGAAGATATATTCCTTTTAATTTGTTAGCAATAACTATATTTTACTACCTGGTGCTAAGACGAGGTAGAGGCAGTCATTCATGACGGTCCACACAGAATTTCTCGTCGTATGGTTATTGTACGTTTGGTGGAAAATCTGTTTAGCGCTTGTAAATCACTGCGTTTGCTTCACGATTTTTTTTTCCCACGTTCTGTTCCATATCTTCCTCATTTTCTTGTTTTTTAAAAAAAAAACATATTATTGATTACATAAGACACTACATGCTTCAAAATATTTTATAGTTTCAGAAATAACAGACCTGCTAATGTGAAGCTCAAACATGTCCTGAGTCTATACAGTATTTTAGCATTTAGTCAGTGATGGAAGCGATGATGATTATGATGATGATGATTCCGGTGTATTGTAGTATGTTGTATTTATTATTCATTTATTTGCTATTTCTGACACTGCAATAATGCAATACTGAACTGTGCCAAACTAGGGCTGGGCGATATGACGATATGATATCGATTTCATGATATAACAACACGCTACGCTTTTCTAAGTTATCGTCTGGTGTACTCTCTGATTCGACATTAACTATTTTAACTAGTTAACTGGTACTAAATTTTTCTTAATGTTGAACGAAAATCTCTGAAATTATTGTGCATTCGTTGGCGCTTTGTTAGCAAAAGCTCAGCAAAATTACATACGATGATACTTAAAGTGTATCATAAAGATGTTCACAAGTATAATATGTGTGGAATAAAACACTTTGGTATGTATGTGCTGTTAGAGGAAAATAAACAGCACACCGCACTGAAGTTATTATTTTCCTGTAACAGCATGTCACAAAGTGTTTTATTCCTCTTATACTAAAGCAGTTTGCAAACATTTGCAGTTTTGTATTTATCAAAGGATTAAACATGTACTTTTTAACCATTTATAGTTACATTTTAATGCTGTGGAACGTCCATGAGACAAGTTAGTTCCTGTTAACATTTATGACATAGCAGCTATAAACAGTCAATCCTTCACCAGCATCTATTTTTTCCTCTCTTTGAAGTTAATAAGACAAAAAAATCTTGTGTTCCTGAGAAGCCAGAAAGCACAAAGTCCTCTGTCCTGAAAACTCTCCCGTGTCAACACACTGACACTGGAGACTCCTTCCATAAATGTCCATAAACCTCTCCTTACAGAAAACTTCAATTATACATTTTCTTTGTTAAATAACTTTTTTTTTAATTCATTTTTTTAATTATTATTATTCATTTTATTATTATTATTATTAGGCTTGAATTATGTAGCACGTCCGCCTAGTATGAGCACATTAATATACAGTAAACCTGTGATTTGAAATACAGCAGGCACTACTGTCAGAGCTATGCTGTAGAAAATTAATCAACACCTTCTGACCAATCAGATTCGGGAATTCAACAGTGCTGTGGTATTAATATGATGTATTGTATATGGATATGATATATTTGCCATATCGCCCACCCCTAGTGCCTACATACCTCTGTAAGGATCTCTGTTAATCTACTGAAAGTTGATTAATACTTAACTTGTTCTATAATGGGCCAAATTCAAAAGACTGGAATGAAATCTACTCTTGTGACAGTAACAATGTTGTAAGAAACTATGTGGTTAACACCTGGGTTCGCACTCTGGCCAAATGATGCAAAGGGAAAGGCTGATACTAATCCTGAATTGCTAATCCTGAAATGTTTCGTTAAATTTCAGATTTTGATCAGTAATATGTTTTTATTACTTCTAATCTGAGTAAACCTCATAGAATAACTTTGTCCTGTTATACGATGATTAACTTTCTGCTGTATGGAAGCATGAAGGCTAAATGAATGATGAAATGGATCACCTCAGTGAGAGTGGAGTCTTTACTAAAAATCACCACAAAACAAAACATTTCCATTACTTGAACAATGTGATGATATTATGTAACAATACACTTTTCCGAGATATTGCAGCTATCGTGATATCTTTTTATACGATATGTGTGTGTATATATGTATATATATATATATATATATATATATATATATATATATATATATATATATATATATATATATATATATATATATATATATATATATATATATATATATATACAGTCAGGTCCATCAAGTATTTGGACCGTAACACAATTTTCGTAATTTTGCCTCCAAAATGGATTTGAAATGAAGGAATCAAGATGTGATTGAATTGTGGACTTTCAGCTTTAACAGTGGGTTTAACAAAAATATTGCATTAACCGTTTAGGAGTTTACAGTCTTTTTTTTTTTTACAGAGTACCTCCATTTTCACAGGCTCAAAAGTAATTGGACAATTGACTGATAAGCAGTTTAATGGCCAGTTGTGGCCTGTTTTCTCATTAATTAATAAAAAAAAAGATAAAATATTAATAAAAAATTTATATAATAAAAAAAACAGACCTATCAGAGAGATAGAAGAAACTTTAGGAGTGGCCAAATCAACAATTTAGTATATTCTTAAAAAGAAGGAATGCACTGGCGAGCTCAACAACATCTAAAGGCCTTGAAGACCACGTAAGACAACTAAAGTGAATAATCACAGAATTCTTTCCTTGGTGAAGAAAAACCCCTTCACAACATCGAGCCAAGTCAAGAACACTCTGGAGGAGGTGTGCGTATCGTTGTCAAAGTCTACAATCAAGTGACGTCTTCATGAATGTAAATAAAAAATACCTCAAGATGAAAACCACTGATGGCACTCAAGAACAGAAAGGCCAGATTAGACTTTGCTAGAAAACATCAAAAAAAAAAAAAGCCTGCCCAGTCCTGGAACAAGATTCTTTGGACTGATGAAACCAGGATTAATTTGCACCAGAATGATAGGAAGAGAAGAGTATGGAGAGGAAAAGGAAGGGATCCAAAGATCCAAAGTATACCACATCATGTGTCAAACATGGTGGAGGAAGTGTTATGGCATGGGCATGTATGGCTTCCAATGGAATTGGGTCACTGGTGTTTATTGATGATGTGACTGCTGATAGAATTAGCAGGATGGAAAGAAGTTCACCTTCAAGTGTATAAAGTTATATTTTCTGCTCAAATGTTACTAAACAATAGTTTTGTATTATAATTCATTCAAATTGCTTGATTTGTTTAAACCTTTTTAGTTTAAAGTAATTTAAAAGTTTATCATCCTTTTTTTTTAAATGCAACACTACGCTTTTGCTGGCAGTAACCAGCTGTGATACATATTGTGTATCATAGAAATGTCTTTGAGGATCGTGATATGATATTTTTGTCATTTCACATTTTTTTGGTCAAAAACAAGAACAAAAAAATTCACACGTTAATTACATTTTATTTGTGTTTTTAACAATAACTTTGTCACAAAGCAGCTTTACAGAAATTATTTACTTTGTTTTTTTTTGTTTTTTTTTTGACAAAACTGGCAAAAACAACCCATAAAGCACTGAGATTTTACTGGAAATATATATGAATATACCGTATGTTTGCTGTTTATTAGTATAATTAATTATTAATTAATTCATCTTCAGTAAGCACTTTATCCTGGTCAGAGTCATGGTGGATCCAGAGCCTGTCCTGAGAACAGTAGGCATGAGGATATACCCTGGATGAAATGCCAGTCAGCGCACACACACATTCACACACTCATTCATACCTAGAGACACCAATTCACTCACATGTTTTTGGGCAGTAGGAGGAAACTGGAGAACCCGAGAAAATCCACTCAGACACTGGGAGAACATGAGACAGTAACCCAAGTTTAGGTTCGAACCCTGGAGCTGTGAGGCGTCAATGCTACCACCACCATGCTGCCAGCATGTGCTGCCCAGAATTAGCTTCAAATACTTCAACAACTTTTTAGGAAGCTAAGAACCCTTAAGTATACAAAGTCCAAGTGTACACTTGTGTTTACACATCCGAGAAGGTCATAAGGTGGTAAGAGCTCTTTACAATCTAAATAAGTACCTTAAAAAAACGTGTTTTCTAAGATTACTGTACTAGGTGCAGGCATGTGTCCTGTGATTACACTCTCAAAAATTAGAAAAATTAGAACCAAATTTTGGTTTCCTAAAGAACATTTTGACTGATGGCTCTCTTGGTGTGACAGAGAACTGAAAAACTTTGTGTGGAAAGATTTTTGTAGTGGAAAATGATTGTTCTGTTTATTGTGGCAACAACAAATGAGTCATGTATGTAAGTGTTCCCTGGGCAGTCAAAATGGCCTTAAAGAACCTTCTCCTGGCACCTTTAAATTTAAGAATGTAAGGTATCTATATATTTTTTCAAACATTTCAGGAAGTCCTAATGTGGAGAATTAAAATAAAGTCGTTTTAAATAATGTCCCACAGTTCACCTTACATACAAAGTGTCTTTTGTTTTTTGTTTTTTTTAAGGGCAGCAGTTGTTGTTTTACAGCTGTTTTGTTACGTTTGGGTTAGCGGTAACAGCGGCTCTCTGCACACTTGTATCACTGGAGCGTTCACTGCTGAACATGACGGCGATTATGACAATGATCACCAGCGCCAACACTGCCACAAGTGCTATCAGTCCTGCTTTACTCTTCAGATACTCCTTCCTCTTTGCCGCTTTCACCTTCTTCGACTTCTTCTGGAAAGACTGCGACTAAAATCAAAATAGACACATATGTTTTGAATAAAAAGGTGCCATTATTTTTTGTTTATCTATTCCCAATAAAAATGAAAAACAAGTGTGTTGAATTTCCAGTATATTATATTAGGGGTCCAAGCACCGAAAGGTACTGGAACTCTATTGTTTATTTTTTTTAATTATATATTATTATGCTACAGCAAGCGCTGTTGAATCTGATTGGTCAGAAGATGTGGATTAATATTCTATAACAGAACATTAATCTGACTGTAGTGTCAGCTGTAATTCAAATCACAGGTGTATATTAATGCACTCGTTCAAATATGTTATTGTTTCTATAGTAACAGCTCATTCACATGGACTTGAATGGAGGATGCTCCACACAATCTAAGCCTAATAATAAATAGCTTCTGTAGTGTATTTAATATTTATGGAAGGAGTCTCCAGTGTCAGTGCTCTGTAACAGTCAGTATGTTTATAGGACGGAAGACTGTGTACTTTCTGGTTTCTCTGTAACATGACAAGGTGCGCTTTTTTATTCTTATTAACTTAAAAAGACTTAAACCTCTTAAAGCTATACTTGATGCTATACTTTATAAGAGGATTAAAATATTTCGGGGCGTGCTGCTATAGGAAACTAATCAACTTTAGGGTGGTAACAGCACACCCCAGAGCAAGTGTTTTATTCCTTCCTTAATATTATTGTTGGGTTTAATGATTTGTCTGTATCTGTGTCAGAAATAACCATTAAAAATAAATGACAGACTATTTAAAAATGTCTGCATATTTTAATATGTTTGGTTCTGCAAATAAAACGTATATATGGGAAAATTATACTTGTATTTTGTTAATATCTTCTCGATATTTGTATTCAGAAGCAAGTCACTGAACATGTAAAAGACGACATGCTCACTTTATTCAGTAACACAGCAGCCCGCTGGTCCAGATCCTCCAGTTTTTCTTTTCTTTCCTCTGCTTTATTCAGGTTGTCCAGCATGATATCCTTCACCTCCTCCACCTCTTTCTGAGTATCTTCTAATTTGCCCTACTCATAATGACATATGCAAGCAAACAAGAGGTTTTTGTGTGAAACGTGAGATTTACAGCTAATGTCATTGCATTTCGAAATGATTTTGATTTCAGTTTGCAGACTGGAAACTGAAAGTGCATTTCATTACAGCATGATATTGTGTCAGATCACTCTCAGAAAAAGGGTACCAAACTGTCAAACTGTACCATTCCTTGTCGCTGAGATGGCACTCTCAAGGACGCACCTTTGGTACCTTTAGAGTCTTTTACCAAGAAAGGTGTAGTGTACCTTAACCTTAAAGCTTTACTCTAAGGTAAAGGTAATTACAGTCCAATTATGTATCTTAAATTTCTTTTTTAAATGTACACAAAAAAAATATAATAATAATAATAATAATAATAATATAGATTAAGAATAATATTAATACTTCTCATGTAGAGTCAAACTCTCAACATGCTTTACATACAAGATTAAAAACTACACAAAGAATGAAACAAGAAACAATGCATGTAAGTATAGAAGTTACAAATAAATAAATAAATCAGAGACAAAAGATTCAAATCTAACAGTAAAAGCTAAATGGTAAAAGATGTTAGAATATAATATCAGTGTTTGTTAGAATGTTAGTACATGAATATCAACAATAATAAAGCAAGCCACATTTTCAGGTAAAAGAAACAAAAGGTGAGCATGCAACTGACAAGGATAGGGTACAGTTTAGCAGTTTAGTGCCTTTTTTGTTCTGAGAGTGTATAATGTAGTGTACAATGATGTCATAACACAGGCTATCCCGCCCCCATCTTGTGTGTCATCCTGTGTGACTCCCCAGTCGATACTGTGGACTCCTTCCACTTCCTGGGAACCACTTCCTGATCAAAAAAGCGCACCAGCGGACGTACTTCCTGCGGCAGCTGAAGTAGTTCAACCTACCAAAGACAACGATGGTACTCTTCCACACCTCCATTATCGAGTTCATACTCACCTCCTCCATCACCATTTGGTTCGCTGCTGCCACTGCCATGGACAAAAGCAGACTGCAGTGTGTCATTCACTCTGCTGAGAAACTGATTGGCTGCAATCTGCCACCTCTTCAGGATCTGTACACTTCCAGGACCCTGAAGCGGGCAGTTAAGACTGTGGCTGACCCCTCTCACCCTGGACACAACCTTTCGAGGCACTCCCCTCAGGCAGGAGGCTGCGGTCCATCAAGACTAAAACCTCACGCCACAAAAACACTTTCTTTCCATCTGCAACTGGCCTCATCAGCAACACCCAGGACCCACCATGCTCTCTTATCCGCCTCCATGGACATTGCTATTACACATTACATTAACAAAAAACCCACTTTTCTGTTTCATATGCGTTACCTTAACACACACAACCCAGACTGCTATACTGCACCTTCTTACTTCAAACTGTGAGCATTTGCACTGGCCCACTTTTGCACATCCTGCACTAGTGTACAGTTAATGTCTCTATTTTTATTTTATTTTCCTAAATTTTTATATTTCAATATTTATGCTCAAAGTTGTTTACCTTATTAACTCATTTTTCTTTTTATTTCTTGTATTTTCCTGTTATACTAAGCCCCAGTACACTAAGACATAAATAAATAAAGGTGATCCTGCTTCTGATTCGATGCAGCCGCTCATAGGAGAGTAGTAAAAGGATGCGCGAGAGGTAAACTGCCTCGTGCACCTTAGGATGAACTACTGCACAGAATTACAACTTTCCAAAAAAAATGATTATTACAGATGAATTCTCATTTCAGCATGTGGAAAAAGTAAGCTAAGTATGTTTTACACGAGTCTCAAAGCGAGGTGTCTGCCTCTCCTGTGTCCTGATCAGCTTGATCAGTAAGGGAAACGTGACAGTTTATGGTCTTATGGCTGGATCTGTGTCCTGTTGTGCAGCAGGGGACATGTCCTCCAGGTCAACATGCCGTTTAAAAGCAGAAAGACGAAAGCAAAATCCACCAGATCCACCCAGCTGATGAATAAAGAAGCCTATCCAGCTGTTAGAAATACACTTACCATGTTGCAGAGCTATTGCTGATCGGCTGGAGGGAATAACTGAGTGAGGAACAGGAGGAAGAAGGTGAAGAGAAGTGAAAGAAAAGACACAAAGTCCGTGTCCTGCTTTCCAGGCTGCTCTGATTCGCGCTTCCTTGTTGCTGTTTCTCCGCCAGAGGGAGACGGATGATAAACACAGCGCGTTTACACCACAAACACCTCTGTAGTGAACCCTCCTTCCCCTTGTTCCTCTTATTCACGTGCTGAGTGTGTATCCTAATCATTACACCTGACTATTACATGCTGCACTTCTACAGTGAATAAAAGATACAAGGACATACTTTTATTTACTCAAAGAGACAACCATCTGCCAAACTATTCTTTTTACATACCATTGTTTCTATAGGAGCACATAAAGACATAAACATGTCATTTGCATTACCTTCTAAGCAGTCAAATCCAAGAATTCAACAGCCTTATGCTATTACAGAATATAATATTCAAAGTGTATGATTTTTTAATATTGTTGTATGTTTAATTTTTTTTTTTAATCAGTATATGTTACCTTTTACATGCCTTTAGCTAGAGTCAGTTCCTGTTGTTAAAGTATAATTTTGAGAAACATAATCCTTAATCCTTAGCTATAATAATGCTAGGCTTTCTCACTGGAGTTCAGAGTAAATAGCACACATGTGTAATATATATCTTATTTATTTCTCTTTTTATTTGTTTCAAATCTGAATAATGTATAGGTCTGATCTAAAGGATCACTGAGGACGCAGCTTGTTTAAGGAGCAGGGCGCTAGGCTCTGGGTGAGGGTCTGACTCTGCCGAGACTTGTTTTGTTTTAAATTCCTGACTGTAAGGAGTCACCCTTCCAATCCCCTTCTATATTTTCACTATTAAATTTAGTTTTATTTGAATTAATATTGGGTCATTCATTTTAATGATCCAGTGTTTTATAATGTATTATTCTTCTTTTACTGAATGGTTTTATTTCTTGTTTTAACTGACTTTTTTTTTTTTTTTTTTTTTTTTTTTTTTTTTTTTTTTTTTTTTTTTTTTTTTTTTTTTTTTTTTTTTTTTTTTTTTTTTTTTTTTTTTTTTTTTTTTTTTTTTTTTTTTTTTTTTTTTTTTTTTTTTACTGTTTTATATAACTGTCCTTTTTGTAAAGCACTTTGAACTGTTTTTGTATGAAAGGTGATAAATAAAGATGATGATGATTATTATTATTATTATTATTATTATTATTATTATAGTGGAAATGATTACACAATCAGAAACCCTTAACGGTTATTTGTGGAACCCTACAACAGAATGTTTCTCTATCAAAAGGGCTCCAAACTAGAACCTTTTCAGGACGTGTAGAAGCCACAACTATATAAAGAACAAGCATGCAACAGAGGGTATCAGAGAAGATTATTAGGAAGTCAAGAACTCTTGACAATCCAAAATACCATGAAGAACCATTTGTTGTACCTGTATAACACACACACACACCTTACTTTATTTATCTTTTTACTTGTTTGAAGGTTGAATAAAGAAGCATTTATAGGCCTGATGTAATGTGCTTTAATTTAGCAATCATTTTGCTTTCAGGTTACAGATATGGTCTGAACTGGAAGTCAAAATACCTCAGTGAACATGCACTTAAATGAAGAATGAATGAAATTAAATGAAAATGATTACATTGTCAAAAAACCCTCGAAGGTTACCTCTATTAAGTGTTCTTCGGTTGTCTCTATTCGCAGACTACAAATATAGTCTGGAAACTAAAATATTTCAACTAATGAACACTTAAATAATCTGTAATGGCTTGTAGTTGTAATGGTTGACCTATAAGAATTATACATAGAAAGTGTATGTATATATATATATATATATATATATATATATATATATATATATATATATATATATATATATATATATATATATATAGTGTCACTTGCATTGAGATCTCCTTGGACTTCATAGTGGTAGCTCCAGTTGAACGGCTGCCAAATGCCAACTCAATACCTGATATCAACTCCAGACCTTTTATCTGCTTCAGATAAGTAACGAGGGAATGGACCACACCTGGTCAGTTAACGTCTTCTCAGTCAACTGTCCAAATACCTTTGAGCCCCTGAAAATGGAGGTACTTTGCTTAAAATGGCTGTAATCCCTAAATGGTAAATGCCATATTTTTGTGGAACCTCTTAAAATAAAGCTGAAAGTCTACACTT
>CM041001.1:3979938-4003176 GCA_022985145.1 Pangasius djambal | reverse complement strand
TCCGGTCCCCCCTAGTCCAAAGATATGCGCTGTAGGCTGATTGGCATTTCCAAATTGTCAGTAGTGTGTGAATGTGTGTGTGTGTGTGTGTGATTGGTTGGCACCCCATCCAGTGTGTCCCCCGCCTTGTGCCCCGAGTCCCCTGGGATAGGCTCCAGGGTCCCTGCAGCACAGAGAATGGAGATATATAGAGTTAATGGAGATATATATATATATATAGTTTGAAACCAAAAAAATCCTGGTGTTCAGGTAGATAATTGAATTTGATCAATTATGAATGTGTTTGGTCAACTGTTTTTGTGCAGCCTATTACAGCTTTACATTTAATTTAATATAAAAAAAAAGAAAAGCCAAGTTCTTAGAAAAAAATTACAGAGTCATTGTTTCAGACACATTTAAGACAAACATGGACACTGACCATAGTAAAGTAGTTCCATCGAA
The DNA here is from genome assembly GCA_022985145.1 of Pangasius djambal. Taxonomy (NCBI): domain Eukaryota; kingdom Metazoa; phylum Chordata; class Actinopteri; order Siluriformes; family Pangasiidae; genus Pangasius; species Pangasius djambal. The sequence continues at coordinate 4,002,735 of CM041001.1, read as the reverse complement.
GCGTAAACACTGAACAACCAATGAGCTGCGACTCCTGTCTGAAACCAACCAATGGGACACGAGCTACGAGTGGACCGGAAGTAACGTTTTGCAATTCGGGACTCCCTTTTCTTACTCGTGCAATGGTCAGATAAGATTAGATGTTATTTAAAGTGGTTTCGAAGTACATATGTGAAACGAGCCCCGGAAATATTAAAGTTTTGATGAAGAAATAAGACTTTTTAATCGGCACTTTGCTCCATACCAACCCCTCGTCGTATGACGCCGCCGGAAACAGTTGTTGCGATTTACATCCAGCAGGACGCAGAGATGGATCAAGAAGTAATCAGCGAATTTAAAGAAAACATCTTGTTACTAGAGTTTGCACTGAAGGTCTGAGCCTCGTTGATTGGCTGCTAATTAAGGTATGCTGTAGTTATTTTGTAAATAAAACCTCTCGTATTTATTATATTGCTGACTTTCATTTGGGAAGCCAAGTCATCCTGTGCAATCTCATAGTATTTAGTTCTTGTTTTTCAACCTACTGTTGGAAAAGCTTTTACATTTTGGAAACATAAGGACAAGTAAGATCCTAAATCATAACTGCATCGAAATACTGACATTTATAGACTACAGAATTGATAGAACTCACTGGAAGGCCAAACATGCATTGTTTGGCAAGAGCATTACATATTCTTTTGGTTTATTTGTACTGAATAACTAAAATTCAAATGTTTGACATCTGATTTAAAGAGGAATGTATGGACTGTTAGAAATAGCTTCAATCATTCATTTATTCATTCATTCATTCATCTACAGTAAGCACTTTATCCTGGTTAGGGTCACGGTGGAACACTGGGTGTGGAATGGGAATACACTCTGGATGGGAAGCCAGTCTATCGCAGTACACACACACACACACACACACACACACACTGACACCTACGGGCAATTTAACATAGTCAGTCCACTTACAGGCAAGTTTTTGGGAGGTGGCAGGAAACCGGAGAACCCGAAAGAAATGGATGCATATTGGATGATTCTGTATTTTATGTTTTTTGTGAATGCTTGTAATGTTGACTGCCACATCACACATTATGGTTGAGAACACAAGACAGTTTTTCTTAATCATGCCTCTGGCATTTGCTTAATTCAACAAGACAAGCTTGTAGAGAGCAGACTTGGTTACTGCAAGGATGTCAGTATTGGGTATTGAAATGGAGAAAAGTGGGATTGGCGCAGGTTGGTAGGGGGATGTTGTGGTTCAGTGGTTAAGACCTCGGGCTATTGATCAGAAGCTTATGAGTTCAAATCCCAGCTCTGCCAAGCTGGCCAAGTTTGGTTTTGAGTGAGGCCCTTAGACCACAGCTGCTTAGTTGTATCCTGTCTCAATTGTAGGTTGCTTTGGATAAAAGCATTATAAAAGCATTTACACAGTGGTACACAGTGCTATGATATATATAAATATTATATTTTTCTCAGCCCAGTGCTCCTGGTCCATCAGTCCTTGAAGATGTTATCCAACCCTCTGGCTGACCCTAACGAAACACGGCAGGTTGCTTCAACTGGTCCCTGCCCACAGTCTGCACTTTATCAAGACTTGTTGGTGATGGCCTACAGAGGAAGTGCAAAAGCAGAGATTGGGAATGAAGATAAAATTACGTGTTCAGTTCAGGAACCTCAGACATCAGGTTTTGTTTTCCTGGACACTGATAAACAGCTGAAACAGACTTCTTCAGAGCTGAATGGTGATTTGGGAAGTAGCACAAATTTCGAAGCTGGCACACATGAAGGTAATGGATACTTCTTTTAAGCAAGTATTACAGCAGTTGCAAAACGTATTTTTTTTCTTTGGACTAAGCAGCTCAGCGTTTAAGTTAGTGGTTCTCAATAGTTTTTTTTATCATCTTTATACATGTGTAGACACATCATTACCATATGGAAGATGACTATTTCTCCAAGCGGGCCTAACCCTGAAAAACCAACCCAAATACATACATGCCTGCCCACCTGCCCACTTTTAATTTTTGAAGTTGCTTCATGTGAGAATAAAATGTACTACAATGTATACATGGATAAAAATTACAATGTGTCATCTGTTAATAAATAAAAAATTGTTAGTGTTAACAGATGACACATTGTAATTTTTTATTAGCCGGTGTCCTGAGCCAGCGGCTTGAGGCTAAGTATCAAATACGGAATAACACACAGAAGGGTGTGCTGCTATATGAAAATAATCAACAGTGATCTGGTGTGATGCTGATTATTTTCATATAGCAGCACACCCTACTGTGTGTTATTCCGTAATTGATACTTAGCCTAGGGGTTTAAAATAACCATGCAGTTCATGTTAGATAAGTACTATCTATGCTTAGCATTGCTGTTACTATGGTTACCACAGTAGAGTGGTCAGTAGTCCCCTGGTGTGTGAAAGCCCTTTAAACATCATGATGAAAAAGAGCAGCAGTTCTAATTTGACGAAAATCTGCTGTTGTTTATTTCTTGTTTATTGTTTTAGCGGACATGTTCAGAACCCCAGAATGGAAGCCGCCGCTGACCTTGTCCGCTTTGCCTCCTGAATGTCCAAAAGGAGAGCAGCTGGGTTCTCTGGAGCGCTTTCTTGTGGCCCATCAAAACGAAATGAAGCGCTTGCTGACAGGCACACTCGGTGTCCTGAGCCAGCGGCTTGAGGCAGTCGAGCAAAGGATCGAGCAGCTGCATGTCCAGGGCACTGCACATGGAAAAAGTCTAGCCCTGCTTCACAGCGAAGTTAGCCTCCTGGGAAGAAACATCACTGCTGGCTGTTCAAGCACACTGACTGCTCTGAGTATTTCCCCTTCCAGCACTTATGGTATAAATATTTTGTGAAAAGATGGCTTTAGAAAGGTGAAATGATCACTAGATAAAATTAGGGATGGGCATTTTAAGTGCTTTTGCTATTCTAATTTGCATCTTTAATTTGCTCAAATATCAGCAAGAGAATACGTTATGTGCTTATCAATAAAAATCAAAAACACAAGGTTTAAAATTTTATTATTAGATGCAACTACGTAACTACAATGCAAAGCTGGTGGTATACTTCAAACAAGAAAAGACATTTCAACGCAAAAAAAAAAAAACAACATCTTTTGAGTAGTGCTTTTAGTGTGTAAACTGCGGTGTGCATTATTTTCTAAACAAAACTCCTAACCATTGCGTCTTTTGTTCTAAGACCTACCCCTGTCTGTAATTAGTCCAGGTATCGCATACAATGGGCCAACAGTTTGATTTATGGGTAGGCTCTTTGTACATTTACTACTACGGCTTGTTTGTGATTGTCAAACAGCAGCACGAATATGCCACTTACGTCCCTGACTCCTATCAGGTTGCCATGCTTGCTTTAAAAAGCAGCCCAAAACAAGGCCAGTATTCCAAGGGTTTGACCCTTTCAAACCCTATACACCAGATTTAACTATTACAAAATGCATTGTGCTAAAACTGTATGCAGTACAATTTAACAAGGCGGTATTGAAGGTACTGAGTTTGCTGCGGCAATTGGTCAAAAAAAAAAAAAAAAAGCTGTTTCAAACTGACCAGGATGTGAGGTTTGCCTTTAAGACTCTATCAGAAAAATTTCACCAAAGATGTCTATAATACATACAAATGGCAAGTAGCCAAAACACCACCCAGTGCATTGTGTCTGTAATATAGCTTATAGCCAAAATAAGTATCAAAAAGCCTTGAGCAGTCTTTCCTTTTTCTTAATGTTGGTAAAACCACTGATCAAATGCAAGATTGTTTAAGATATCTGAATAGATAGATACCAGATATTTAAATATTAATGTCCATCCCTTTATGAAATATGTTAACCATTATCCTGAGAAATGTTTCATCCAGCTGATATTTTGTCACATAGAATAAATGAATATTGGTGAAAAAGGAAACAGTTCTGCTCAAATAAGATATAAAAATCAAACTTGGAAATATTGAAATATCATGATGTACATCAGTTGATGTATTTCATTGCTGCATTCTTACAGAAAAGCACTCAGCTGAGGAAAAGGAAGATGGTGACACATCCAAGATATCCTCTCAGGGATCAGTTAATCATGGAAGTAGGGACACTGTGTGCCAACCATGGATTGATTCAGGGACTGCGATTGATTTCTCTGCACATAACTCTGATTGTAATCATAACCTTGAGGTCCTGGACCCTCTGGGGCTTAATGAAGGCTCATCTGGACAGCTAAAAACTAACTGCTTAGAGGTTTCGTCTTTTGAAGACTTGAACATGGAACAGGATGTGTTGCTCAGTAAATTGGACAAAAAAGACAGCCAAAATGAGCCACCTTGTTATCCAAAGCCCCAGTCTTCTGAGAGCTTGGATGCAGGCATTCAGTACCACTCTACTGATCAGTGTTTACATGAATCAGCACAACTTAAGGTGCCTTCTTTCAGTAGTGAAGTTCTTAAAAGTTCAGGGGAGGGAAGCTCGTGTAAGAATCATGGTCCTAGTAGTGTAAGTTCAGATATTGAAAATTGTAAATCAGAAGGAGAGTCTGTCCTGTTGAGACATCCCCCACCAGACTTGATGGCAAGTAGGTCACACTTAGTCGCCCAGTCTAGTACTGCAGACAAACCTGAAACTTGTCCTGCTCCCTTGATCACGACTCTGTCCACAAAAGGTCCTAGAACAATAGCCAAAAAAGGTGACTGGCCATTTTCTGAAGTTGTATCTTTTCCGACCTTGTTCAAGATCCCATGCCTCTCAGAGATCATGCCAGGCTCAATCAAGGATTTACCTTTAGGAGATGCTTTCAGTCCAGTTGATGATGAGGGAACAAATCAGTGTGGTAAAGGAAAGGGGAAACAGTCAAAGGTTATAGGTTCCCAGTCCTCCTCAAGGAATGGAGCATTGGCCTGTGTAAGGATAAAATCTTACCCATATTCCCATTGCACATTAGTCACCCCAGTGGTGCTACCTTTGGACTCTTACAAGGCTTGCCTTTCAGCTATGGGATTTCTTTTGCCCTGGACTGACTCAGAAGTGTCAGGTCCCAAGAATGGGCTGTCAAAACTGCTTCATACAGGAACACAATCTAACCACAGTATGAGCAATGTTCTAAATCACCTGGATGACATTGCCTGCCGCTTGATTCCTAATAGACCCATCAAGAATGTCCTACCTCTGATGAGATACCACAGAATTGCATCTAAACTCAAACACCACCATCAGAAGGACCATTCCTTCTCTAAATGGCCTCCACTGAACACCAGTCAAGTACTCCGTCTACCCCTTCCCAAACTAAATACCTGGGGGCCTGTTATGAGACATGAAAACAGTGTTCGCCCACTTCATTCAAAGCAGAGTGGAGACCTGACCCTCCATACCCCACCACTCCTTCATCTGCTAAGTATGACACAACCTTTTCAGACACCCACGTATTTCTCCATGTCTGTTATGAGAAAAGGGAGCTTCTCTGGGGTAGGCCTGAGCACAGTGTTGGCCGTGTCCTCTCCGGCCTCTTTCAGACTGTGGTTACGCCACATCCACCCCCCTTTGTCCTTCACATCCTCATCATCTTTGGTCAATACTGTGAAGAACCAGATAATAGCTCAGACCAAGTGTTCTCCTCTTTGGCCTTTGGCTGATTACACCGGCCCACCAGGTCTGGATAATGATCACAGGTGAGTAATACTGGTCTTTTTTTTTTTATATAAATGTAACCAAGCACACCACACTTCATTGGCATTCCAAGTATGGAATAAAACACTTAGGGCTGTGCTTGTCTAGGAAAATATGCTAAATACCCTGAATTTGATTATTTTTCTATAAACGCACATCCCAAAGTGTTTTTCTTCTTATACCATGGAAATTTTTACATTGTATAAGATTTATATACATACATTTTTAATTAACAGTCATTCCCCTGCTTTCCCTTGAAGTTAAATAAGGCAAAAATGCAGCTTGCTATGGAGAAACTTTAAGAGGCAGCATCCTCCATCTTTCAGCTTTCCCATGGCGAAAAATACCTCTGACTGGTACAAAGTGCTGACACTGGAGACTCCTACCATAGTAGTTAATAGTTTGTGCATTAAGGGGGACAAAAAAAAGATCTAGAACCCGTTGCCGTGCGAGACAAGCATGCGTATGGACTTTGATAATGTGCCCAGCATGTTTATTGGATTTTGTTTTTTTTTTTCCCCACAAGGCGACTAAGGATAGGAGTAAGGAGGAGAGAAGAAAACTTTAATATCCATTAATTGTAAATCTTGTATTCTGAAAGATGACCTCACTTTGTGCTCTGTGAACCACCAGGATCAAATTTAAAATAAATAAATAAAATAAATAAATAAAAAACACTGAAGGTCGTATTTTCTTCTGTCACATGCTGTGTGCTGTTCAAATTGAACAAAATCAACTTCTGTACATTGCATTTATCTTAGCTTTCTGCCTTATTGCCCAGATTTCTTGTGAAAGCTCTACAACTGAAGGGTTGTATCTGGCTAAATCAGTCACCCAATATGTACTGAAAGTGCTCTGTAGGTTCTGTGATTCATCATAGACTTGTATCTGCATGCTGCTTTGAAACTTTTGAGAAATCTGACCTGTCCTGATTCTCTTCTCTTTTGCACTGATAGCTATGCTCAACGATTCACTCAAGATTCTCCTCTAAGGAAGAAAACTGGTTCAGTGCGGTGGGTCTCATGCAAATAAATATCTGCTCCCATTTGCTTTTCAGCTTTTCTAATTATAATTTTTTTAATCAGAAAAGGGCCTGTGCTCCAGGTGAATATTTTGCTCTTGAGGCATATAGAATAATAGAATAGCACTTTTCTTCTTTGATTTATTTCGCTTTAACCATTAAATCTTTAGAGTAAATAAAGTCGGCACCATGAACAGTACATTATAGAAATCCATGATTACTCCGTTGCAGTTTTTGGGGGTTACACAACTCATATGACTAATCTGTGTTGAACTGGAACTGAAGAGCTAAATTCTTGGCTTAAGTACAACAAATATGAAGTAGTAGCTTTTGCAAGATCTTTTCCGATTATTGGTTGTTTTTATCTATACAGGAAATCTGGTTCATCTCCATCCCCACGTTGGCCCATAAAGACTGCCCTCAGCCCAGAGAGGAGCTCAGATATTACTGCACGATATAGCCCTAGTGTCAGTGTTGGGCGGTTGGAGGTGGTGTCCTCTGCTGAAACTGTGTCCCCTTTCTCCATTACTGGTACAAATGTTAAGAACCCTGAACTGCACAACCTGGAAGCCTCTAGAGAGGACAAGCAGGTATCTCCATCACTTTAACAACAGGATCTGAGTCAATATAAGTTTAATTTTACAGGTTTCTTATATGTGTGGTATGAATTTCCTCAAGGTGGGGCTTCATGGATCCAGCTCCTCGTTGCAACCAGCCCAAAGGTCTAAAAGGGTTTCTCAGATTCGCATCCGCAAGACGGTGCCCAAGCCAGACAAAAACCTCACCCCAATGGGGCTCCCCAAACCAAAGAGGTGAGCCAGTATCTGACTCTTGTTTTTATTTGGCCTGTCTTTATTTAAAGGAAAACTCCACCCTGAAACACATGAAATATGTTTCTACTGAAATATTTGGGATTTGTGTTTAGCGATTCTGAAGCTAATATGATGGTTGGTGTTGTATTTACGTTATTCCCATGAGTTAGCTGTTGTCACGGGGGGTATTGGGACTCACTTAACAAGCTGGAACGGATTTGTGAGTAAATTGCTCGAGTGCTTACACAAAAAAAATCGGTATTCATGCAAATCCTGTAAATTCAGATAACAGATTTTTTTTTCAGAGTGTGTATTCTAAGAAGACTAACTAACGTAAACCTCGAAAGATCGACTTTCTTGCACTTTGTGATGAGTTATTGCATTTTTATACACAGTTTACACAGTCAAGTTCAAATCATTTATTTATTTCGAATACACACAAATTAAAATGTTTTTTAGCCCCTATTTCATATAGGCCAAAATGGCATTATGGAAATATGACAGAGTTGATATGACTAGAAGAGTTAGCACATGATGCCGTTAGGGGACAACGGATGTTTAGAGACTGGTATGGATTAGCAATAATGCTGATTTTTTTTTTTATTATTAGCAATAATACTGATTACCAATAATACTTTTTTGACCAGGTTTTTCTGTCAAACCATTTTATTTTGACCTCACTTATCTTGCGCTGGATTGATGGCACCGAATTCACCTCCGTAATTTCTTCAGTTGTTCTTCCTAGTACAGTTACAGTGGTGTTTAATAGGAGAAAAAAATTTCAACGATCCCAAACATGAGTTTGAGACAGTTTCTTTATTAGCTTCTAGAAACAATCGAGCAAGAGCTTCTTTTCTCACTCGCCGTTTTCCAGTGACGTTCAGCGTCGTATTACCGAGAAATCCAATGTATAATTAGTGGTGCAGATGTTGGACTGAAAGTTCCAGAATGCAGTGCAGCTGCGCTGAGTTACGACTTGGTTAGTTAGTGGTCACTGAGATGACTAGTATGAAGGGGTTGACGAGATATTAACATGAAAATTGAAGCTTTGGAGGTTGTGTTTGAGCAGAGGTTACAGAAGAGGAGGTGGGAGAGCTGGACAGACTAAAGGACGAAAGCGCTGCTGCATCGCATTCTTTAGATATCTCTACCAGTGGGTATTCGAACTGCATTGTGGGAAATGTAGGAAACCGTTAGCCAAAGTGAAAATAAACCAGAACGTCAATGACAGAAGTTTAAACTAAACAATTCAACATTACAAAATAAATCGTGGACACCATTGAAGATCACATGTTAATTAATAGGTTAAAGGATTCGGGGTGTATTTTTCCTTTGAGTGCCTCTTACAGTTTGTTGCATCTTATCTGAAAACTGTCTTCAATCAGATTAAAGAAGAAGGAGTTTAGTCTGGAGGAGATTTACACCAACAAGAATTACAAATCTCCAACTCCAAACAGGTCTGGACTCCTTACTGCTTGCTTGCTTGCTTGTTGTAATCCAGTTTTATTTCATATTGATTGCATGGTTGGAATTTAATGGGTCACGTCTTTCCCATTCTCCCATAAGCTTGGAGACAATCTTCGAGGAGCCAAAGGAGAAGAACGGTACGTTGGTTTGCATCGGCAATCAAAAACGAAAGCGAGTTTTAGATTTCCCAGATTTTACCCTACCACGGAAACGCAAAGCCAAGGCCAGCCTGGGTTCTCTTCGATTAAAGGGATCGCGTAGAGCCAAAAATAAAGACGCAGACCTGAACGTCATGCTAATCCAGAGACTTAGTGAACTGGAGGACTACTTCTCTCGCCAAGGACTGGAGGACTAGTCAAGCTTCACATTACACATTATCAACGCAATTCACAACTTGGAGATTCTTTTCTTCTTCACTCATCCTATTCAGCTCAAATCCTTAAGGGTTCTTTGGTACGTCTCTCTGGGGAAATCCTTAAGGGTTTTATGGAAAACCCTACACCAGAGGGTTTCTCTTTCAGAGAGACGTTGTAGAAGTAGAAGCAGTTTAGGAAGCTAAGAAACCTTAAAATCCAAAGAACCCTTGAGGGAACCTGGGTAGCAGACCTACACTGTCTAGTGAAAAAAATAGAAACACTAAAGGTAAAATCAACAGCAAATCTCAGCTTCAGTAATTGTTATGCTGCCTTTGATTTCTGTGTTTTGTGAAAAAGAAAATGTCACCTCTTCCTGCTTTGAATGACTGTAAAATTGTTTTATTTGCTTAACGCTGGACCTCATCTGTGGTGTGAAAAATAAAGTGTAAGCTGCTAAGATCCAAATAAATCTACTACAAATATTAATCATTACACATTTTGAAAAGAGTTTTCTTTGTTGAATTAAAAAAAAAACTGGGGAATGGAGAGATCGTGCACAGATCGAAATATACATTCGAGTTCTGCAGCTGGTTAAGGTGCATCACACCTGAGCAGTTCTTCCCTCTGACCTCACCGTGATGTAGAAGAGGATGAGAAAACTTTCCATTACTCCAATTTGAAATCGCTCACACACTGGCTTTTCGTTTAAAATTTAAATTGGCGGTTGTAGTTTGATGGTAATTTCCATCTCATCATATACAAAGAAACTCATTTAACATGTGAGTAATCACGTGATGCACATTCGAAATTTACGTGTGTGGTCTTTAGGCACTTCACATGTTATGTTTCATACTTTTTTTCAAATTTGGACTTTTAACATGGAGAGCCAAGAACTTAGATTATAGCTGTTCAACGCTGTTTTCTGTGAACTTCTTGTCCTCATAATGATCTCATCAGTTAATTATGAAGCCCTTCATCAGCTGGATCAGGTGTCCCCATAATGTATATACTGTCATACCTAATTTTCGCCACTAGGTGGTGTTGTGTGAATAGAGTAGAAACCTGGGCCAACGAGTGGGGTTTTCGTTTCTCTGTAGCAAAGACTCAGGTGATCTATTTTTCAAAAGGAAGAGTCAATCCAATGATAAATACTAAAATGGATGGACGGAAATTAGAACAAGTATCAGTAGTCAGATTTCTGGGAATGTGGATGGATTCAAAATTAAATTTTAGAACGCAAAGGTTAGAAGATAAATGTGATGAGGTGCCTGGCCGGAGTTGAATGGGGAGCTTGCCGTCATTCTCTTAAAAAGTATATATTTGCGCACTGATAAGAGCAGCTATAGATTGTGGCAGTATGGTGTACAGTTCTGCATCCAATACTCAACTGTTAAAAATTGAGCCAATTCAGTCACAAGCACTGAGGATATGCTGTGGAGCATTTAGATCATCTCCAATAACAGCAATACAAGTAGAGATGGGTGAAATGCCGCAAGAACTCCGAAGGCTAAAATTAAAGATGAGGTATTGGATTAATATATACAAGGACATTTGGATTGTCATCCAGTTAAGAAAGTATTGAAAGATTGCTGGGAATATGAGTTTAGGAAAATAACAAGCTTCAGGTGGAATGCCAATAAGGAGGCTCAGGATATGGGTTTAGGTAACATCAATATTGCCCCTACTGTAGCTATGTCAGTAATACCTCCTTGGCTATTCCCTATGCCTTCAGCTGATCTACAGTTGCATGCAGAAAAGGAAAAAATAAGGATTCAAGTAAGTTAGAAAATTCAATAGTGCAACAGTTCATTGATCAAAAGTACTATAATGCAGTACAAATATAATACAGACGGTTCAAAGGATCCAGACTCCGGAATAAAGGCTGCAGCAGTTTACATACCCCACTTCAAATTAAACTAACAAAACGAATTTCTGATCACATTTCTGTATTTACTGCAGAAATAATAGCAATTCTTCTAGCACTTCAGTGGTTAGAAGAAGTACAACCGACAAAGTCAGTGAAATGTTCTGATTCCCCTTCAGCTCTTACCGGTTTGTTAAGTGGTATATCTATAGCAAGACAAGAGGTGATATATGAAGTGATGCAGTGTTTATTTAGAATAAGACAACATGGGCTAATAGTAAATTTCTTGTGGGTGCCATGTCACATAGGAGTGAAAGGAAATGAAGAGGCAGACCATCTAGCTAAACAGGCTTTGAAACGTTTGCAAATTGACGCTGAAGTAGTATTAAGTAAAGCAGAAGTAAAAGGAAAAATTGCAAGTGAAATAAAGAAGATACGGCAAAAGGAGTGGGATAGTGGCATAAAAGGTAGACATTTATATTGCGTTCAAGGAAAAGTTGGGTCAGAAAAAAGAAAGTTTGGGAACAGGAAAGAGGACATATTAATTTCTAGAATACGTATTGGGCATAATCATTAAATCAATCTCTGTATAGAATCGGGAAGCATGAGACAGGAAACTGTGATAAGTGTGGTCAAGCAGAAACAATACAACACAATGTGAGGCATACGAAAGAGCAAGGTTACGATTAATGCAGGCATTAGGCTCTTTGGGAATAAATAATTTATCACTCCAGGTTCTGTTAGAAGATGGGCCAAAGAAATCAGTAATTTATCATAAATTATTTATTTATCTAAAAGAAACAGGACAGATTAATAGAATCTTTTTTTTCCCCCTTTCACAACCATCATGCGCTCCACACTCCTTTCCAGTAGGTGGCGGGAATGCACCTTTTAAGTTGGTTTGCCAACTGCCATTAAAATCCAGAAGAAGAAGAAGACTTAGGCGGTGTTATGTGAGAACCGGCTATACTCCCAGGCAGCAGGTGGCGCTAGTGCTTTTGTGATTCTAGGTTGCGGCCCGTTAGGACCGCGCAGATGCAGACCAACTGATCTACAACTCATTTTGACATAACACTTCCTGGAAACTATTAAATAAATATCAGTGAATCTGTGAAGACGTCCTGGAGGTCCTCGTCGGTAAGGGGAAAAATGGCAGCGTCCTTGTGTAGGGTGTGTTTCTCCAGTGCGACGAGCACAGCAAGAAAAACTGGGTGAGTTATTGTTGTCAGGGCAAATTGTATGGATTATACGACAGTTTGATGCGGTCGAGTATGTTTCGTTTTAGTTTAGGAATCTATAATTTAGGACATGTAGCAGACTTAAGCTGATAACCTGTAACGTTAACCAGACCGAATCCAGATGTCACGTGGTGTATTTTAAAAGGCAGTGTAATGGGACATTGTGTGTTGCATGTGATGGATTGAGTGTTGTTCTCTCGAGCAGTGAAGATACACTGGAATTAGGCGCTAGTTGATGATGATGGTAATGAAGGTGATGGTGGTGGTAATGAAGGTGATGACGATGGGCAGTGGTAGCTCAATGGTTAAGACGTTGGACTAATGATCAGAAGGTCATGTGTTCAGACCCCAGCACTGCCAAGCTGCCACTGCTGGGCCCTTGAGCAAGGCCTTTAACCCTTAACTGCTCCGTTGTATAAATGAGATAACTGTAAGTCGCTCTGGATAAGGGCGTCTGCCAAATGCTATAAATGATGATGAGACGAGAGTCCAGGGGTCACACAGAAACAACATCAACTGTAGTAATGCGGAAATGTGATTAGGGCTATTACGATTTGATATTTTCACGGTATGATAACCCGATCCAACGATATCGTTGTATTAAGCCACCATCTTAAAATTAAAGGGAAAAAATTATTACTGACTGTTTTGTACAAAAGATTTTTGTGCGTAAGATCTTTGTACATGCTTGTATGCGTAACAAAACACAAATCAAATCTCGTAAAGGCTCTTGTTTCTTAGAAAGATATTTTTAGAATGATTTTTCCACAAAATCTCTTACACAGTCAGTATTTATCATGCTGTTCCTATAAGCTGCAAGAGAGAGAGGCTGTGAAGGGAAAAAAATCTTAAAAACTACACTGTATGGCCAAACGTCTGTAGATACCTGATCATCACATCCATAAGAGGTTCTTCCCTAAACTATTTCCACAAAGTTGGAAGCACACAGTTGTATAGTATGTCTTTGTATGCTGTTCATTAAAATTTCCCTTCACTGGAACTAAGAGGCTGAAACCTGTTCCAGCATGAAAATGCCCCTGTGCACAAAGCGAGCTCCATGAAGACATGGTGTGTGAAGGTTGGAGTGGAAGAACTCGAGTGTCCTGCACAGAGCCCTGACCTCAACCCCACTGAACACCTTTAGGATGAACTGGAACACCGACTGCACCCCAGACCTCCTCATCCAACATCAGCACCTGACCTCACTAATGCTCTTGTAGCTGAATGAACACAAATCCCCACAGCCACGCTCCAACATCTAGTGGAAAGCCTTCCCAGAAGAGTGGAGCTTATTATAACAGCAAAGCGGGACTACATCTGGCATGGGATGTTCTAAAAGCGCATATGGGTGTGATGAAGTGCTCACATACTTTTAGCCATATAGTGTAGCTAGGGCTTGGGCAATATGATATTTATATCATATCACAATTCTTGAAGACATTTCTCCAATACACGACATGTATCACAATATAAAAATTGTGAAAAGCCAAGTTCACTGATACTTTTATCTATTACAGTAAACTGTTTAACACTAAAAGGGAGGGGAATTTAAAAAGTAATGTCTACAAAGTCTTCCTTCCAGTCAGAGTTTGTAATCATTATAAAAATACTGATGACAATATTTATCACAATACCAATATTATGTAAGGAGTAAAACACCTAGAGGTGTGCTGTTCTAGGAAATGAATCCTTGGCAGAGTTGTGTGATGAAGCAGTTACTGTCACCACCCAGTAACATGTTAATTCTTTTCCAATAACAGTACACCTTATATAACAGCACATTTTATTCTTCTTCTATCACATTTGCCAGCAATTATATTGATTACAGAACATGTCGTACATGTTATCCATTTATAATTACGTTTAATGTTGTAGAATGTCCAGGAAACAAATTAGATCCGGTTACTATGTACGTTATTACAGTCGTCCTCTCACCATTTTTTTTTCTCTCGTGAAGTTAATAAGACAAAAAAATGCAGCTTGTCATGTTAGCGAGAAACTGAAAGAATTTCTGCCTTGATGATTTTCCCGAGGCTGAGTTACAGCTTTTCCTTTGACTGTTACAAAGCGCTGACACCGAAGACTCCTTCCAGAAATGTTAATTACAGAAAATTTCACTATGTTAACCATTTTCTTTTTTTTTCTTCTTTTTTTTTTAAGTTAGCTGTTACTGAAGTGATAACATTAAAAAGAGCATGTTAGTATACATGTTGCACACGACACTCCTATCATTGCTGCTGTTATAGAAAATGAATCAATGCCTTCTGACCAATCAGAATCGAACATTCAACAGCGGTGTGGTACAAATTGTTGTATCGCCCAGTCTTTGCTAATGTTTTTACTAATTGTTAAATAAATATTAAACCTAACTACTACACTATACCTGTTTGAGTACTTGAGGATTAAAGTAGTTTTGTTTGATGTGTGTATTTTACAAGACTTGTAAAACAGGTCTTATTGTGTGCTGGTAAAAAAGAAAGTACTCTTATCTTGTGTGCAGTTCTGTGCTACTCCTAAATGCTCACCGAATCAGATGGAGTCAACACACACACCTGCGTGGATATTCGAAAGGTGAGCATAATTGTTTTTCATATAGTACAGTGACTGTAAGAAGGTTTCTGCACTCTCACTGGTTTTTCTATGCTAATGAATGCTGTACAAATGGGCAGTGATGGTTTCTTTCTTAAAACAGACAGATGGTGGCAGTATAATCTGGATTTATTTTCCCCGTTTCTCCAGTGTACACTGGTGGCACAGGTTCATGGACATGGCTGCTACTATAGTTATATTACTAAATGCTTTTTTTTTTTTTTTTTTTTTTTTTTTTTTTTTTTTTTTTTTTTTTTTTTTTTTTTTTTTTTTTGTCTGTGTAACAAATACAAATACTTTCTGAGGAAAAAATAAGCCATATTTCAGTTTTAAAACACATTTGGCTTTTCCACAGATTTTCACAAGACACAAACTGTAGCTCTTAGAGTGTAAAATAGTTTTATACAACCACAAGTAGTTTAAACAGGATGAGCTTGAATGAATTATAGTTAGCATTCCTTTTGCTAGCTATAGTAAACATACTGTAGTGAGCTTGGCTAAAATAGAGAAATATTTAACAATATTCTAAAAAATTTCAAGTATTTTGATTTACTAGTTACTGCTAAGAATTATTCCTTATGCTACCCCAAACACTACACTGCTAATCCCAGTTCATAGCTGCTAAGGCGTAAAAAAGAACATTGGTAGCATGGTGGCTCTGATCCATTTTAAATCCCAAAGACTTATCGTAAATTAATAGGAAATCAAAAACATGCCACAGTCATATTCTCTACCCAACTAGCTGTAAATGTTTGCTAGCTGTTTGTTACAGCTAGCTGTAACAAAGCTAGTTAGCAAATATTTCAATATTTACCACAACAAAACTAGCTAAAAAATACATTTCTTTAGGACATTTCTGATCATTACCATCACATAGACATAATGAATTAGTTTATTAATTAGTTATTTAAAAAAAAAAAAAAAACACCAGAACCCGTAGCCTTCTTTCAAAATAAAATTAGATAAGCCATCAGGAATCATTAGGAACAATACATTCCATTAAACTACCATTACACACCACCAAAAACACATTTCGGAGATCTCTAATGATTTCGACTGATTTTTTCAGCAGTTATGCACCTGTTTATTGTACATATTTATTTTGTAGAGTTCAGGTAAATATACCAACAGCGTTCATACCAAAAACAGTGCTCTTGGATTAGACAAATATCATACTATGTATTTTTCTCACCATCACAGTCTAAATTTTGTTTCTTACATTATAAGCACATATTTCTCAAAAGAAGTTTATAGAAAATGTTCTTGAGAGGGGGAAAAAACATTCAAATATCTCCTCAATGAAATGAAACTGCTCGTCTGTGAATGGTCTCCTTGTTTAGCCAGATTACGATTTTCAGCCTGATTTTGCTGTCATGGGCAAAAATCACTGGCGGGAAGATTTATTGCCCTCGCAACCAGAGTCGCCCGATGACAAAGTTCTGCTCAAAAATTGTTTTATTAAAATCTTTGTGAGCACTGCTCGGAAGCTCCTCACCAACAGGAGGACGGCATAGGATGACACAAAACTCACAAGACAAGCTACAAATATGGTAGTGGAAAAACATAAACAAAACATTTTAATAAACAGAAAAAAATACCAATATTACCTCAAACTCACTTTGAAGAATAGTAGAACTTGCTGATTACTGACATATGTGGGACATAGTCATTTTCTTTTTTCTACTGGTCTGTTGTTGGAGGATCAGCATTGTATAGTCTGAAATGGAGAACACACGTTATAGCACAGAATTGTGTAATAGAATTCGGCCAGGATTTTCTGGATCACCTCATACAGTGTGACAGGTAATGATTTTATGAGACCTCTGAAATCACACTCGGTCTATGTTTGATTCAGGCTCTCCAGGTCTTCAAGCACGTGTGCGCACACTTCCTCTCTTAATCGCTACTGGAAGTGGCTACTTTGGCTACAATCAATATGAACGCTATAAAGACCGGGAGCTGGAGAAGCTTGGCATTGTGGTCCCTCCACGTCTTGCCAATGAGCTACAGGTGAGGCTTTCATGTAGTTTTCAGCTGCGGTTTTGGGCATGTTGTGTGTAAACCAGCAACCCGGGAACATGGCTTGCCCTTAATGCTCTGACACATCCTTATATCCATTCTGAGGCAGTCTGCTTTTTCCACTGACAGTGTGTGCAGTATTGT
This sequence comes from Pangasius djambal, assembly GCA_022985145.1. Lineage (NCBI taxonomy): Eukaryota > Metazoa > Chordata > Actinopteri > Siluriformes > Pangasiidae > Pangasius > Pangasius djambal. The sequence goes on along the minus strand of CM041001.1, from coordinate 3,985,581 downwards.
TGAGTAGCACTGAAGGAGCAGCCTGATCATTTCACATTAAATTTTCACCAGTGTCTCTGGATACCGTGCTCAGAGTGTGTGTCTGAGTGTGTGTCTGAGTGTGTGTCTGAGTGTGTGTCTGAGTGTGTGTCTGAGTGTGTGTCTGAGTGTGTGTCTGAGTGTGTGTGTGTGTGTGTGTGTGTGAGTATGTGTGTCATAGAAATCACTGTGCAATATTTTTTCACCTCATCTTGTCAGATTCTGTCCTATATTTAGCGAGTATGCTTATGCTATGATATTTGTGTGTGAGTGGGAAGTTGTCTTGGCTTGGGCATCCACTGACATGTGGAGTAGGCTTTTTGATGATAATATTTTTGTCATATTATACGGCAAGCTTGTTTGTTCATATTGGTGGCAGACCTTTTTTAGATAACCCAATAAGCAAAATGGAGTTCGTGACACATATGTATCATGGTGATTTTTTTTTTTCTTCTCCCCCCTCGTAAGGTTTTACTAACAAAAAGGCAACATACACGGTGAAGCCATATTTGGAAAACAAATGTTCATTACATAAGGAGTAAAACACTCCGCTATGTGCTGTTATAGGAAAATAATCATCAATGGGGTGGCGTGATATTTTCCTCTAACAATATGCCACAACGTGTTTTGTTCCTCTTATGCCACAGAAGTTTGTCAATGATTATAATTTTTAAAACGTATTAAAGAATGACGTGCTGTACTATCCATTTATAGTTACATTTAATGTAACTGCAGACATTTAATGTCTGCAAAACAAGCTAGTTCTTGTCAATAATTCTTTCATCATTTTTGTTACAAAAGCTACAAATAGCTGTTCATGTTTAATAACATAAAAAAAAATGCAACTTGTTACTGAGAAAGCGCAAAGTCATCCATTCTGAAGTCTTTCCAGTACTGGAAAATGTAAACTTTACCTCTGACTGTTACAAGCGCTGACACTGGAGACTCCTTAAAATTTTTTTATTCGATTCATTGCTAGACTATTGGGATTATGTGCCATTCTGTGTTAAATAGTCGTTACTATAGAAACAATATAAACGTGATTTGCCTTTGAACTACTGTCACTAGCTGCTATTACAGAAAATATTTAACTCTTTCTGACCAGTCAGATTTGGAAAATTTAAAAGTGCTGTGGTACAATTATTTTCATTTAACATTTCGAAGGAATTAAAACATTTAACACACAGAAAGGGTTGCAGTTTAAAACAATTGGTACAAAAACAGACTTGATCCAATCTGTTACTTGTTTTAGTGACTGACGATGGGTTTATAAAAGCACAGACATGTAACTCGTGATGCTCTGAAAAGCATGACGTGACTCACGATGCTCTGAAAAGGCGATTATATGACCAAATCGATATATGGAAATGAAATAGTACTAATTAATAATTTTTCTGATAAAAATATGATACTAAAACCTTAGTTGAGAATGGATTTGTTCTTTAAAACCAGTACTGATGCAACCACTTGTCCCTGTCTGTTCGGTCTGTTATAGTGTTGTCTAGGGCACACTGTAAATAAACAGTTATTTGGGGCTTATCGACCTTGGAAGAAGGTCAGCGTGCTACAGCTTCTGATTTCACTGACTGTTATATGTTATCTCTAACCAACGTTCATTCAGTCTGTCCAATAAAGTCTGTCAGCATTCAGCTTTAATTTCTGCTTTTTTTCTGTAAAGTCATTTTATTACTCCTTCAACGTTGGCATCGAATATTGTTTCATAACAGTCGCTTTGTAATATGAGTCAATCATTGGTATAAAAAGTGATAGTCACTTACGTAGCTTGGCTGGTGTAGTAACTACATCACTTATACTTGTCCTACTGATTAATGTAGTGAAAATCTACCCATGTTCTCATTGATTAGTGTTCTTGTGGCTGGAAGTTCAACATGTTCACCTTTGGCCCACTTACAAAGCATATCTTGTGGATTATTCATTTTTGTCATCTTGCCCAGCCTTAATGTTTATTCATATTGCACTTCGTGCATAAATTATTCTAAAACATGTCCGGATTTTTAGATGGTTTTATTAATTAAAATTGGCATGCAAATTTAAATGATTTTTGACATTAGTTATATTTAAAAAGTAACAGGTATTAAGCGAGTATCAAGTAACAGTAAAATGGGGTTCAAAAAATTACTGCTGAAAAGTATTTGCAATGTGTAAAGTTATTCATTAACATTTAAATATTACAGAAACTTTCTTTTTTTTTAAATATATTTTTAACATACATTAATTATGCAGTTTAGCTGAGAATTTATACAATGCATTATTTAAGAAAAAAAGCTAACGTTTGTTACTCTGACTTTTTTGTGTAGAAAGTTTAGAAAAGAATGCCAAAGACATGCTGCATCTGTCACCGTCGGCCATTTTGGATCAGGAGCAGCATCACTTAATAAATATAATTAAGTAATAGAATAAGGATAATGGTATATAAAACATTGGAATGGTTTCGAGGTGATTTACATCTACATATTTCTTAAAACAGCCCTAAATTATGATCTAACGGTGGACATGAAGGGGTTAAACAATCTTGTTTTAATTGTTGGCAGGCTAAGCTGGTGTTGCAGCAATGAGCCGAGAGTGGAGTGACATGGTGCCGAGCTGATTGGCTGGTTTTATTTGTGGAAAACCGTTTGGTGTATTTTATCTCTTATCAGACTTGTGTGTCATGCCTTGTTTTTTTTATTTTTTTATTTTGCATTAATTATATCACAGACATCGTACTTCCAGCATGGCTTTATTGACTGTCACTCACTTTGACCTGGTGATGACCTGAGTCACAGTGGACAGTTAGCTAATAAAATAAGATAAGGATACAGAACCAATGAAGTGCTGCTGTTTGAGTTGTGGGACTGGCGCAACATTGCACATCCTACTTCAAGTTAACCCACTCTTTTTGTGAATGTGTATGCTTAATAATTAATTTTTAACTTTAAGAAATTTCTCTGAATTTTATTTCAAAGGCTTTTAGTGTGATTTCAGGTTTCCCATCTGGTCAGTTAAGATGCAGGTTCGTTCTCTGTTAATCAATGTTGTACAGTTTGAAGAAACTACAGCACTGCCAACATCTATGGTTTAGCCGTAGCATCTACCTGAAAGCGACGCTTTTCTGCTATTTTAGATAAAGTAGCTGTCTGACCAAATGTGAAAAAATTCTCCTGCTAGAAAACTGGTTCACTGAAGGGGAAAGGGCATGAAAAACATGCATTGACTTGCCATGGCGGCTACTTTCGCTTCTCGCTGGTTGTATTATATATAGTGGACTTTGACCTGTGAATTCACGAATCTCAGTCTCTAGTAGAAACCAGGAAGGCGGAACTATGGTCACTTTGACTAGTAAAAAGATGGAGGAGCTGTTTTCTTACTGCTGTTAGTAGCCAAACAAAATTTCAAACAAAATGCTTCCCAGTACTTCCCAGAACCTGTTTATGTCTAGCTTCATTCCACCAAACAATCTATATTAAACTAATAAGTCATATTAATGTTTTGCTTATTTAATGTTGATATTTTCAGCTCCCTCTTGCTCACTCGTGCATTGTTCCAAAAAGTTTAACTTTCGAAAATTGCTACCATTAATCTACAGTATAATAAGACTGATACTGTCTTATTTTTTGCAAAATTAAACAGGCAAGGTCCTGGTAATTGTGAAGTGATTGACGTGCGACAATAAAAATAGGCCAAAAAAAAAAAAAGACATTATGAGCAACTTTTTCCCCTCAAACTGTGATTATTTAGAGATGCACAATATCAGAGTATTTTGATGTATAATTAAACATGACTGAAAGCATTGTTTTGTATTTTTTCCCCCAATATCTTGGTAAAATAACTTGTATAATACTGTTAAACCAGTGCAGAGCTCATGGAGTTATCCACCACTGGGTAAAATTGTTTGTTGCTGTGATATATCTTTGTTTTGGTCTGCACAGAAACAAAACAAATTGTCAAAGGTGCATTTTTCTTTTTCTTCCATTGGGGTGCAAACGTTGTCTCTCAGATGTACCTCCTGTGATTTAATTTAATAAATAAAAAATTGATCCTAAAACCACACTGATATCAAATCCTGAGCCTGTCTTCATAGCCACGGCTAAACAGGAAGTGAGCCCCTTCACTCATTGGTCCTGGCTGATGGTGTAAGTCGATGATGTCACCGTGAGATTCAGTTAAAGGTCTTCCACAGCTGTTCAGAGTCCAGATGACTCACACTGACTCGTGTTTAGTTTCCTCCTCTCACAAGCAGACAGGAAGAGGGGGACAGACTTCCCGTAACTCACTTTTCTCCACATGTCAAAAGATCGCCGGTAAAAGTAAGTTAAAAAACTATTAGACTTTATTACTATTAGAAAAGGTTAGCATTTAAAAAAAAAAAAAAAAAGTTTTTTAAATGAAAACACGTTTGATTTCCTAATATTTGTTTTTAAATATGAAATATTAGCTGGTAGGATGCAACATATAGTGGTGGTATATTAATATCTGTTTAGGCGAAGAGATTTTTAGGACTTGAACAAACTGTAATTAGATGTCATGTCATGTGCTCTTAAATGAAATGCTACTAATTTGGATATTTGACAAGATGTGGGTTACTTGGCTAGTTTAAATGCTAAAGCCCCCCGTTACTTGCGTTTTTGGACCGGCAGAAAGCAAAAAGCCACGGATTATGTCATATGATAACTTTACTTTTCATATCTTGTATAGTCGTGGGTAAAATCAGTTAATTATAATCTTCAGACATGTGGAAGTAGTCATGTAGACATTTCCTAGTCCCCACAGATTGATTGATTTTTGTTGCTCTGATATTATAAACTTTAAAAAAATTTTCATTAAAAGAAATGCAACTTGTATAAAAAGAAAAAAATTACATTTAAATACCTGATGTGCAATGATAATAGTGATGCAAGTATACTGTTTGGAAAATCTGACATTTTCATCAAAATTATATCTTTACTAATACAGTATTTTGAAACATATATTAAAGATGCAGTCCAGTGCAAAAGTTAGTATACCCTTAAGACAAATTGACTTTTATATAAACAAGATATTTAGTGTTTTCAATTTCATAGATGCACCTTCATTATAAGAGGTCACATAATGCGGGGTTTCTCAAACTTTTTACTCCCACGGACCACTTTTATTAGCACTTAGCACAAATTGATTTCATTAACATAATCCAACTTCTCAAATATTAGGCTCATTATTTAAACATGTACAATAGTTTTTGGCTATTTATTGGCACCGGCAAGTTTTTATTCCTGAACCCATTCTATTAAAGTCACCTAATTAATTCATGTTTTCATAAAATTGTTTTTTAAAAAAAATTAAAATATTGACTCCTTTTTTTTCATTTTGGGTCGACCTGGAAGTCAGCGATTCTACAGACTATCCTCTAGTGTACTCTGGAACCTTATAATGATCCTAATTAGCAGTACATCAGGTGCTAATGGCAATCTTTAATCTACACAGTAGGTAATTACTGGTACACATCCAGGTCATCCAGGATCATTCATTAAATTTAGCTCTAAAATAAATGGTGAAAAACAAGCAAAGGAGAAATATGAGGGTTTTTTATTTATTTATTTATTATATTTATTGTTTTAAAAGTCAATTTTTTACACCCCCCCCCCCCCC
>CM041001.1:3942916-3979838 GCA_022985145.1 Pangasius djambal | reverse complement strand
AAGCTATAGAAAATGACTTCTGGTTTTAAGCTTGAGATTTTTAAGCAACAGTGCACTGAATCAGAAACAGGGGTGAGAGAGTTCAGGGTCCAGTAAGCACATGCTTGACTGTATTGTGTCTTTCTAGTCTAGAAAAAAAACAATGCTCACCCCACCCCCTTTTCCAAACCACCATTCTCCCAGCAGCATCAGTTCAGGAGCTTAACACCACAGGAGGCGGCCCTAGTGCTCAGCCGGCCAATCGCAGCCACACAGCGCAACCGGTGACCGACTCAGAGGGCTGTGCTTGGAGCTCGCGAAAAGCACCGGCGGAAGCAAAGAGAGCAGAAGGACCAAGGAAGCATCGTGTGGCGCACATCTCTCTACCGTGATCATGTGTCAGCCGAGCCTGAAGCAGCAGCGGCGGAGCGCAGTAGGGAAATGGTGAGATGTTGCAGGGCTTTGAACAGGCCGTCCTCTTGCTACAATCTCCACAGAGTCAGGGTTGATGCCCGGCGCCTCCGACCGCTCGGCTCCTCCTCCTTAGCAGGAGCGGCAGGGGGGTCTGCGGGCGGCAATAGAAACGCTGATGCCAAAGGCCCTGGTGCTCCGGGGGTCGTTCAGATCAGCCATCAGAGCCGTTTCAGGTACCACAGGAGGTGGATGGAGAGAGTGTGATGATGGAGTAGAGCACGGGCCTGTGTGTGTGTGTGTGTGTGTGTGTGTGTGTGTGTGTGTGTGTGTGTGCGTGCGCATGCGACTGAAATACAGCTTGGTGTTGATGGATGAAGGTTTTTGTGTTTAGAGGAATAGATAAATAAATTTGGAATAATGGATGATTGATAACAAAGAGAGTCAAAAAAGACAAAGCAGATGGGATCTAAAATTATGTCCCTGTTGACGTACATTGAATTTGTGTGTGTGTGTGTGTGTGTGTGTGTGTTTTGAGAGAGAGAGTGTATGAGTGTGTATGTGGTTTGACTCTAATACAGTTTTCTCAGCTCTCCTTCCTCCATTTGGCCTAATTGTGCACTAATAGTATTAAGATCTTGCCAGGAAGCTTGTGTGAACAATGCATGTGAGCTAACACAGCCTTTATTAGCCTTCAGCCGTGCCTTAGCCATGACCTGTTCCTCATAACGAGCTGCTCAGTCATGCGGACACACAATCAGAGAAATGTCCTCTTGTGAGACACCGTGTATTTTTACTCCCTCCTTGTTTTTCTTTGTTCCATTTGCCATCGGTTTCGGACTCCTAGCCCAAGCCAGCGATTCTCCCTGCATTTTATTCTGTGGCATGAATAGCAAGTAAGCTGCAGTGCTCTTCATACCAGTGTGCTCATCTGTGCCAGACAGGCTGGATGGGGGTAGTGCACAATAGCCTTTAACTTAGCATACCAAATTAAATGTCTATATGTAGAGCCATTCATGAACTAATGTTCCAGCGGACAGATGCCTGGACTGCATTTATTTACCTCAGAAGTGAGTGAGGTTATGTAATATAGGAAAAACAAGAGCGGTATGGTTTAAAAATGGCTACTGATAACCTCTGCAGTGCAGTTTTAAAGCTACAGTACAGTCTTCGCAGAAATAAATAAATCATCACTGATAAAATAGTATCATCTATTACACAATCTAGCTTTATGTAGAGAAGCTTTATGTAGGGAAAATACTGTACATTTGTTTGATGTAAGATTGACATTTGTGGGACTTGACAATACCAAAATTTTCCTAATAATAAATTCCTACTCCTAATCTCACTTCGCTGTTGATTTAAGTTTACTTCTCTTGGGGTAATTAAATTGGCCTGGTAGAATATCTGTATCTCTTTGTGCTAAACAGCCTCTATAGAGATCGTGTTTCAAGGATAGCACAAGCTACTATTTGAATCAATATTTTTGTAAAGAATCACCCAGCCCTGGCAACCATTAGGTCAACACTGCGTGGAAAATCAATCAAGCTCATTCAAGCTTTAGTGACAGCTCTTTAGTAATACAAGATGAATGTTGTATGTGTGTGAACAGCCATATCAGGAGGATTGATAAAAATTAGTTGCGGTCAAGGCTGGGAAGGCCAGGTGCTCGTGTTGGTACTGGGTAAAATGATGCTTAGGAGTACTGTAAGTGTACAGTTGTCCTTCTGTATTATCACCAGTGAAGATTGTTCAAAGTAGAGGTATACATGGGATTTTTCTTTCTTTTTTTGAATCCCACTCCCAAAGGAATTCTGACCAGTCCCATCCTAACGTTTCAGTTACGTGATTTGTAACATGATGTGGTCGCCATATTCAGGTTTGAATTTCTGGCTTCCCAGCACAACTGTAATGTAACTAGAGCTGAACGATGCCTAAAACGACTCCATATACTTCAGAAGAAAAAACAGTACTTCGACAAAGGCGGTAAAATAGACTATGATCCTTGTGTACTTTCCCCTGAACTGCTGATTCCACTTAAACCAGAAGAAAACTTAACAATTTATCTGAGACACAACCCCTTTCTGTGTTCTGAAGAGAACGTCAAAGCATTTTGTGGCTTTTCATGTCCGGGTGGGTGAAGAATCTCACGACGTTTCATCAGGGGGTGAAAAAACTGCCATTATAGAGAAGTTGATATCAGTTAACAAACTGACTTGTGCTAATGTTAACAGTAATTACTGCTGAGATAAACTTCCCAGTTTTATCCGTAGCCTAGCTAGCTAGCTACATAGCTATGGCTCAGGATGACTGGGAGGATCCACTGCACTGCTGCTTGAGGAAAAAGGTGTGTATTAGGACAGATGATTTTCAGTATAAGTGAACACAAATCTTCTTAATGAATCACAAAAACAGGATGTAGTCAGTTCCCTATTCAACTTTAAAATGGCAGCAGTTATGCAGTGTGATGTCACATAAAATGCAAGGATCGAAAGCTGAAAGAATGATTAATTTTGTGTTTGAATTAGTTTTTTTTTTGTGAACTTCGCTAAAATATAATATATGTAATGAGTTATTTAAATTTCAGTGACTCCTACGAAGATAAAGCAGATACTGCATATGTATGAACAAAAGCAGTAAAGGCAATACATGATAATCCCACCCCATCCAATATGCTCCCATGTTCGTTGCCTTTCTTTGTCTTGCAAGTTTCTGATTCCTGATCCACAACCTCTAGACCTCTAGCCTCGAAGCCAAAATACTTACAATGTGATGTCCCACAAGGTTCGGCTTTAGGCCCGATATTGTTTTGTCATAGTTCTTGGATATATTTGTATATTTTAAATATAATATTGGCTTTCACCTGTATGCCGATGACACAAAATTAGTACAAAAAGTAGGAGATACAAGCACAGCTACACAAAATGCAACGTCAAAGACATAAACGCTTGAGTTAATAGGCGCTTCCTTCTTGAAAATTCTGATCAAACAGAAATATTGATTTGGGTGCTTAATTTAGTAGATTTCACCCTAGAGTTCTTTGAAACCAAACACTATAGGTCTAACATTTCTCTTCCATATACGTAACCTCTCTAAATCTGCATATTATCTTTCTGTTTTGGCAAACTCTCTTGTTGTCAGAAGCCCAAGTTAATTCAACGCTGAGGATTTCTGTATGTGTGTGTGTGTGACTGTCCGTGTCCAGGCTCGCTCTCTCTTGGTCTACAGATTACTCATGGTCTCATCCTGATTAGAATAGACAGCGTATTAGCACCTATAGATAGCTTCCGCACTGCACTCCCAGTCGACCTCGGTACTGCCCACTCATCACTTTCAGTTCCTAAAATCCCCAGCTCACTGATATACTGAAGGTAATCTTGCTTTAGTCTACTAACATGCCCTCAATCTCTGTGTACTCGCAAACAAACCACTTTTCATACCGTATCCCTGTCGAAGATATGCATGGCAGCTTTCCGGTGCTGCAAACTGTGTAGTCTTTTGTGTGCTTCAGAGCTGCCTGGATTCAAAATACTACACCAAGCTACTACTAAAGCCGAGGTTACGTACAGTTGCGCTTGCTGTTTACAAGGTCACACTGTTTCAAAATGTTCCAAAGCTGCATACTGACATTTTCAAGGCTCTGGTGGTGAAGGTTTTTTATTTTTTTTTATTTTTATTTATTTATTTTTTTATAAAGAAATGAGTGTTGGTTAAATATATGTATTGGGATTGTGATGTATAAGATGTGTGATGTAGTAGCAGTTGATGGATGTATTCTTTTTTTTAATGGGTAATGCAGATATTTAGAGAGCAGCGATGTAGATGTCTGATAAATTACATAGATTTTACACAGTTACATAATAACCATAAGAATACATAACTTGATTTAAATGTACTAATCATAAACATTCATAGATTTGATATATAACATCTGCAAACACAAAATACCCAAACTGCCCTCAAAAATTATACACTTTACCAAACATTTTATAGCTGATTGTTGTTGATTTTCTGCAACATTCTCAGTAAAGGAGCTTCAGGTTGTAGAAAGTAACAAAACAAAAAGAAAATCTTCCACTTTTGCATTATGCTATGATACATTTGTAAATTTTAATGGCAGACTACAGTGCCATCGAAAGTGGAAAAATTTATTAAGGTTTCTTTCTATTTATGTGTATATTTGTATTGAATTATACGTTTCATAGTTAGAACAAGCTGCATACTGCTAGACTAAATGCTTGTGAGCTCAACTAACCATTAAAAAAAAAAAAAAAAAAAAACTCCAACAAATATTTTAAATGTACGATTTTAGAGATAGGTGTTGCCCATCATGTCTTCTTTTCTCAAGTAGGAATAACGCAACTTATTTTCATCTGCTTTCAGGAAGTGGTCAGTGACCTACTATTTGCTTCAGTTTGCAGATATGTTTTGGTTTAGGTACTGCCTGAAGTCTAGAATACTAACACGATATTTTAATGGCCACTATCAGTTTAGGGAAGTTTAGATCTTGCTTAAAAGATTACTTTTAAGTTACTAGTTTTTTTGAGTTCATGGAGTCACTTCAGCACATTATAAATACAATGTGGTGTCCCTCAAGGTTATTTAGGCTCTCTCTTGTTTTCCCTTTATATCTGGTATCTGACCTTTAAACTCGATGCATAAAATTTCTGTTTAGCCCTGGATAGTTATGATTTTATGAATTAAAATACAGTATGTTAATTAAAAAAAAAATATATATATATATATATATATATATGTATGTATGTATATGTGTGGGTGTGGGTGTGGGCGTGGGCGTGGGCGTGTGTGTGTGTATAAACATTTTTATATGCTACATGACTAAGGCTTATTAACATTGTTGTTATTTTAATCATACCTGCTCAGGTCTTTCCATTACTGTAGTACTGTACTGTTTGCGCTCTGAGCCTCACTGGCTTCGTCATGCGTGTTGCACAGGTTGCAGTTCCCGCAGTTGGCTTTGCGGCGGCGCCTTGGACAGCTGAACTGTATGTCCCGGCCCACTGCCCGACTGCGCTCATGGCCACTCTCCTTCCTCCACTACATACTGCCATTCGCTGTACTCAAGCCCCTCGCCAAGGTGGGCTGGCGGCCCACCAGCAGAGTAAGTCTAGCAGAAGGGCATTATGGCCAAAGCAACGTGTGTGTGTGTGTGTGTGTGTTTGTGTGAGATGAGCTGTGTATGAAATCAGTATCCAGAGACAACCTTAAAATTCTCTTTTATTGGTTTAACATTTCAACATTCCAACTAGATCAATAGAAATCTTTTAAAATAGTTCAAATGGTGCATTGAGGGCAAGAGCATGTAGTGCAGATGGCTGCTTGCGTATTCACTCTCCACAGGCCCGAGTGAAAAGGCTCTTTGTCCTGCTGAGGTTCACTGAACTGAGGAAAGCTTTGTCCAGCTCCTCACCAGTGTGCCACAGCGGATTTCACAGCATTGTTCAGTATCTGAAAGAATTCCCAGTCGGGCCCAGCCTCTGATACGGTTTCCCAGATCTATGATTATTTTTTCACTGACACTTTATTTTTAACTTTAGTTTTATCATTTGAGGCTGTTCCTTTAACTTAATGACATTTACATATAAGCGCACACTGTCAGTGTAGTAACTGAGTATTAGGTTAAAATGCAGCTGCTTACATGTGCACTTATTTGTGTCTGTCTGTCTCCATCTTTCTACCTGTCCATCTGTCTGTCTGGCTACCTATCTTTTTCTGTCTATCCCTGTCTGTCTCTATCTCTGTCTGTGTCCGCCCCCATCTATCGCTATCTGTCTGTCCGTCTCTGTCTGTCTATCTATCTCTCTATCTATCTCTCTCTCTATCTATCTATCTATCTATCTCTCTATCTATCTCTCTATCTATCTCTCTATCTCTCTATCTATCTATCTATCTATCTGTCTCTCATTATCTGCCTGTGTGTTTTTCTCTGTCTATCGCTGTTTGTCTGTATCTGTCTGTATGTATGTATCTATCAAACAGATTGATAGAAAGATAAACTGTTACAACAAACTACTTCACTATGATATTTTTCCCACATCAACACTTAGTAAAAACGAAAGTTCATGAAATTAGGTCCATTATTTTCATATCCAGCTGTAAAATACTGATGTCCTTTATGTCCACTAGAGCTGAAGCTGACCCTCGTAATCCACTTAGAGTAAACACTGACCAGTTGCTGTCCTCTGTTGAGGACAGTAGCTGTGTCTCAAATTGCACACTTATGTACTACTTGTGTCAATTTCCGAGCATAAATACTAACCAATTTCCCTGTTATGGTTAGCTTTTGAATAAAAAAAAAAAAAAAAATCTCTCATGTTGCCTTTAACCCTACCAGAAGGTCTATGCGTGCCAATCTTCAGGATTGCCTACATTAATAATATATTGCAGAATGTAAGGGCATACAGTAGTTCCTTTTACAGTAGGTTTTAAAAAACATGCAGAAGTCCGTTCTTAGGAGCATAGCACAATTTTTGAAAAGCCACAGTAGCGTTGGTGTAAGTGCAATACACATTACTGTTACAGTTTCATGCTTTTGAGCGGTTATCACTTGGTTTTTTTTTTTTTTTTTTTTTAATAACATGATATTAAAACTATTCAGTAAACAGCCAGAATTTTAACAGACTGCCTTCTGACATAGGTTACCATATACAAGACCATACCCACACGGCTACTCTCCAGGGCCTGGGGCCGTCTTAACCAGGTCGACCTGCCCGTCTGGTTACGGAAGCCCATTTATAGCCTGTACATATGGACATTTGGGGTGAACATGAAGGAAGCAGCTGTGGAGGACCTGCAGCATTACAAGAACTTGGGCGAGTTCTTCAGACGCAAGCTCAAACCACAGGCCCGGCCTGTGTGCGACTCACACTGCGTGGTAAGTGGACATGTGTGTAACCAGTATGAGAAGGTCAATATTAGAACCTGGGTTTAAATGGGATGCTTAAAGCATGTATTGGCTTCAATGAACAACATAAAATAATTGCAGAGCGAACAGACTTAGCAGCTTGTACTTAGCGCCTGGATCCCCAAGTATTTCCAAGTAGGTTTCATGCTAAAGGCATGCTAAACTTGTTATCCTCAATGTGCTTTTATTTTTCTTTTCCTTTTCTCTTTGTAAATATGCAACAAAATGTGCAGTTCTTCCTCATATTCTATCATTTGCAATAGTTTATTCACTTTGCAGCAGACAATCATCTTTCTATAGTTGTTGGAATTGTCATTTTTAAAAAAAAAAAAACAGCCCCCAGTAATGTAGTCTTGTATGCAACGACCAATACAAAACCACTGAGATTATGCAAGCTTGTAAACTTGCGAAGATGGTTTCCTCCTTGCGCAAACCTCATAGACGTCGTCTCTGCATTAAGTATGCCAAAAACTTTAGTAGTACTAGTTATGGTATATTACCACCTCAATTAATCAAACACTATCAAGGTCATTAAGTGTCTGAGTAACAGTATTGAGCTAGACAATTCCAAAATAAAACTTCAGAGGAGGAGAGATGGCAAAACCTATGGTTTATTCAGAATGAAAATATTAATCATTAATCATTAGTTATGCTATACATCCTCAGATCAGTCCAGCTGATGGGAAGATCCTTCACTTTGGCCGGGTAAAGAACTGCGAGGTGGAGCAGGTGAAGGGGGTCACCTACTCTCTGGAGACCTTTCTTGGTCCATGCACATGGATTGAGAGCTTAGCCATCGACAGAAGTGAGTCCCTTTTTATGTCTATGATTGTGTTACGGCCTTTTTTGATTGATTGAGCTGTTTAATGTTTGTTCTAATACCCGTGTTTTTGCGCGTGCTGTGTTTTTAGATGAGGATGACTGCAGCAACTTCCAGAACCTGCTGGTGACGAAGGAGGGGAATGAGCTGTACCACTGCGTGGTGTATCTGGCACCAGGAGATTATCACTGCTTCCACTCACCCACTGATTGGAGAGTTGCACACAGACGCCACTTTCCTGGTGAGACTCAAGCCTTCCTCTGTACTAATATGATTTTTGATAGTGTACAAGCTTTTAACCCACTTCAAAATAGACAACATATAAAGGATTTATAACAAATTCCATGCAGTACATTTTAAGGTTTTTTGTGTCATGTGTTAAAATGTTATCACATGGCCTGCGGGTTAGGAACTGAAGGATGCGTCCAAACCCTGATATTTGGACTCCTGCCATATGAATCTGTTTTAAATACAGATTTCTTTCTATCCAACCAGTACATTTGGCACAACAGGCACTATCCGTACTGTTCTAGTGTACCGTAGAATTAAAATATAGGTCTGCCCCAAACAACAATAGATGGTGCCATTAGTTGATAGGACTGCCTGTAGGTGGTGCTGGTGTATCAGAATGAGTATAATTATCATGTCTTTTGTGAATTTTCACTGTGATAAATAAAAGCAATTCTGGCAAAGAGGGCTGGAAGAGTCTGCACTCTCAGTGAGAAGATGCATTAACATAGTGGAAAGAATCCATTAACCTAAGCTTTACTCAGATTTACGCTTCCCGTCTCCGTGTGGGATTCCTCCGGGTTCTCCTGTGTCCGCCTACCTCTCACTCTGACTAGGTGGATTGGCTATTTGGGAATCTTTGGAATGCTGAGCAAATAGATTAGCTTGGAACACATTTTCTCCTATTGCTAATAATGGGAAATACTAGGCTCCCAATTTCTGAAAAATTCTTTATAGATGCAGATTTCCAGTACAGAATATGTCCGGAGAGTGGATTTGGGTGTATTTTGGCATCTGCAAATCTGCATGCATGTGCAGCTAACGCAAAAAAGCAACTTGCATGATTTTTGGAGCCATAATGTACAGAACACACAAAAAGTGAAGAAAATCATGCATTACATTGTAGCATGAAAGTCCTTGAGGATGGATTATATATTGCAAATATGTCTCTCATTTCGCTCTTTTAATTAAAAAAACACGTTCATTGACTGTTTTTTCTCTCCCTGAATTTATTTCTGTTTATGTGGCATTTTCAATATTAGATGTGCAAGTGCTTAAACTGTTCCATGTCTGATATCATCTACTTTGCTTCTGTGCTTATTCTGCTTTGGGTCTTCTTCCTCCCTGGACCTCATTTACATGCATCTCCACAGAAGAATAATTCGTCCCTCACTCCGTCTCTCTACTTTGAGAGGAAAATAAATGAGTGACTTTGTTTTGCAGGCTCTCTGATGTCGGTGAACCCGGGTGTAGCACGATGGATTAAAGAGCTCTTCTGTCATAATGAACGCGTGGTGTTGAGCGGAGAGTGGAGACACGGCTTCTTTTCACTAACGGCTGTCGGAGCCACCAATGTCGGATCCATCCGGATCTACTTTGACAAGGTCAGAGTTCGGTTCTCTTTCACACAACCTGTCTTTCTCTCCCAGTTTCTTTTTCTGTCTCGTTGTTTCTGTGCTCTGTGTAAACCTTATTACTGACATGCTGACATGCTGCTATTTAAGCATACAGTGCCCTGGTGTTTTCCAGCATTTACCTGTCCTCAGTGACGGCTGCTGGTGATATTAGATCTGAATGGTAAAATCTAATCTGTCATTAGCTTGGCAATGAAATTATTAAGGTTGAGAAGTAAAATGCAATTTGGGGGGAAAAAAGGATAACAGACTAAATAATTCACCTCATTCACATTCATTACGCCCACGATTGTGCCTTTTCAGTCACTGCTGACGATGTGTTATGGATGTGTTTCTAGGGGGCGTGTCACTCTGTGTAATCACCTGACACGACTGTCTCTGATAGGCCACATGAATCTACAGTCTGGGCTAGAAAGAGATCAGCCCCAGCCTATTTTCTCGCTTCTTCACACCAGTCTGTGTATTTTTCTTACAGACATAAAGTGCAAAAAATGTTTGATCGTTTTTAACAAAAAAAAAAAAAAAACCAAAAAAACCTCATTCTTCAAAGAATGCATTAAAAAGCAACTGCTACCATTCTCTAGATTAAAAAAATTACAGATGTGGAGAAAATGTTAATCTGAGTATGTATTAACATTAATCATATCAATCACTTTTTTAAACAATATTTTTAGTAGTAATAACAAAAAGTAAGTAAATCGGTAAGTAAATAAGTAAATCACTAAGTAGGTTAGTAAGGAAGTAAATAAATAAATAAGTGCGCAAGTAAAAAGGTAAGTACGTAAGTTAAATACGTACATAAGAAAATGTGTACGTACGTGTGTATGTACGTAAATACTTACATAAGTAAATATGTAGGTAAATAATAAGTTTGTAAATAAGTGTGTGAGTAAACATATACAATATGCATATTTAATCTTTTCCAAATGTAAAACAGCTTGAGGTTTCGAAGCTGTTGTGCTGCTCTACATGAAGCATTAACCAAATCCTAATCTTCCCTCTGTAGGAGCTCCGTACAAACAGCCCTCGTTACAATAAAGGCTCATACAATGACTTTAGCTACGTGTCCAACAACAACCAGGAGGGTGTGATTCTGCGTAAAGGTGAGCACTTGGGTGAGTTCAACCTGGGATCCACCATCGTTCTGCTGTTTGAAGCTCCACAAGACTTCACCTTTAACCTCACAGCAGGCCAAAAGATCCGTTTCGGAGAACCTCTCGGGATGATGGAGACATGAGAGAGGATCTCGTGCATGGACTCTCTGATCTAACGTGCAGACTTTAAGGAGGGTTTCACAGCCTAACACACAGCGCACACCAAGGAACACCTCTTACTCGATGACGTGGACGGATTCACAGCACCGCCATTGCATTGTTGTGATTAGAGTCACGTTTACTTCAGAGGTGTTTATAACAAAGTTGCTTTTTTATAATGTTCTCTGTTAACATGCTAAGCTTAGACCATCAAAGTGTTGGTGTGACAAAATTTGGTTTACTAGAAAAATTTTTTATGCTTCAAATGTTTTTTCTGTTGTTATTTGTGAAAATTGTCTGTCTTTTTTTTTGGCCACATTGCCTTTCATCATTGTTTTGGGGTGGATGGATTTTTCAGGGGTTTGTAGCACTGACAGAAATTTATACACAACTGGACCATGGACAATTTGGCGTTTTGATTTTTTGCTCCACAGTAAACAAGCCCTTGTTCCAATTCTGATTTGAAGAATGAGCAATAACTTGCTATTAGATTTTAGTTGTGACATTGATGAGATAAAACCGCAATTAATGTAAATGATCCGAACGGTTGCCTCGAATTTCTCACAGACAAATGAACACCTTTTGTGACAGAGAGCAAGTGGATGTTTCTACAATGACAGGATCAGAGAAGACCTGTTGCAGTTCATTTTTTCATAACATATCAGTAACCTGACAATTCTAGCATTATTTTGTAACTTTAAGTTTAAGTTTTCCACCACCGGGGCAGACTTCTTGGCACGTTCTCCTTTCTCGCTTAACATTACAAGCTAGTTATTTTTATTTATTTATTTTTTTGTCTTATCAACTTTAAGAGTGAGGGGGGAAAAAACATAAGCTGGTGAACGTCTGTCTGTAGCTGCTATAGCATAACTGTTTCCCAGACGTTCCACAACAATAAACGTAACTATACACTGATAAAAAAAAAATATGGACATGTCCTTCATTAATACGTTACAAATTGTAATTCTTGGAAAATTGCTGTGGTAATTCTCCTAGCAACCTAGGAAAAAAACTTAAGACATCCTCTTAACTTGCTCTGTAAAAAAAATCCATCACGAAAAGGCGCCAGCTTGTTTGTCAGACATTTTAGGTCCATCTAGACTCGAAAATAGGAATGATTCGTTTTCACATTAATTCATGTTTTATCTCCTTAATGTTCATGTAGTAAAAAAATCAAGTGGCCAAAAAGTCAATGACCTACGGACAACACGTACAATCCCATATGAACACGTACACATGTATAAACAAGAAAAGAATTGGCAAGATTTCATCTTTATTTCAAACAGAACCTGTCTAGCTTTTGTCACATGAACTGTAGAGTTGCTTGTTAAGGAGTTTGTGATCTTGAGAAGTTCACTAGCATCACTGCCACACATTTAGCTTATATTTTTACTCTGTGTTCACACCGGCAGCTTTTTTTTTTTCTCTCTCTCTCTTTCCACCTTGAACCTCTCAAGTCACTCTATGCTGGTCATTAGTGGGTGGTCCTATCTTTAGTTTAAGGCCTGTTACTATTGTTTCACTGGTAGCCATATGAATCCATATCCATATAAATGATGAAATGTGTACATTAGCTACAGATAATATACATGTAGCTACGTATACAAAACTAATCATTTTAACCACAAATAAGGTTTAATGTAAACGTTTAAGCAAATAATGATTGTGTTTAAAATGTACTCTTTCTCACAATTTCTGTTGTCTATTTAACAGACTTAAATGGTGAAAACTTTGTGTAAATGAAACACTTCGAGCTTGTAGCAGCAGAGTGAGTTTTACCAACCGTCGCAGGAGCTGCAAAAACCAGACAAAAACACAGAAATGGTTCTTAGTCAAGGGGGGAAAAAATAGCTGTCCATCACTCCCATTGGTCTTTGCTTGTCATTCGCTCAACTTTATTCCGTTGCTCATCAGGCATCGCTAACCGTTTCTTTGCATAGTCATCAGAAATCACTCATTGAAAATGAATGATTTCTACATTGCTTTGTCCCATTGCTTCTGAAGTGAACCGTACCTTCATGCTAGCAAGCATCAAGTCGCTCATGTCCCTTGTAGTTGAGTGGGGAACTGAAGAAACATTGGAAGACGCGCAATAGGATTGGACTGAGGAATCATTTGAGCCAGTCGTTTTAGATTTGTCACTTTACAAGGTTTGCATAGAATTGTGAAAATCTCAGTTTAAATGTCACTTCTTGTGTTGTCGCTTTGTCACCTGCTAGCATGCACACAGGGCAACAGTTGCATTGCTGGAAATCACCGGCACTCATTCAAAATTATCGACTTCCTTTCAGGTTTACAGCGTCGTGTTGCTGCTGGTGTGAACACAGTGTTAGACCTGGAATGCCTTTACTTCAATTCCCCTTTAGTAGGGTGATATTGGTTAATACTGAATATTGAATTGGTGAGGAAAAACTGGTCCAAGATGTGTTATCTATTCTGCCAAGGCTTGATCTGTTTATTACATGTTTAATATCTGTTTAATACTTGTTTATTACAGTGTTAGAGTGGCAGATTTACACAGTATTGCAATACTGTACTGCATGCCAATTTGTATGTAAAATACTTGAATAATTTAATTCTAACACTGCATAGATTTTAACTACAGTATAGATGAAAATGTAAAACATGTCATTAGTAAAAATTTTGGCAAATTTTTAAAAGATAGATGTGTTGTCCATTTTTTCCCAGTTCGGAGTGGTTTCTAAAAAAAAAAAAATTACAAAATGGCTTGATAGGGTTTTAAAATATTAACAATTTAAATTTATTTATTAATATTTAGTGTTTTAAATTTTCTTTTCTAATAACATAATCAGGATTTATACATTTAATCTGCTAGCAAGTGAACTTGTGTGTTCAATTACAGCATGAGTCTAAAAAAAAAACTTTTATTTAGCATATGAAAAATCACAGTCATGTGGAAAAGCATTATTTTATTATATAAATTGGAACAAAAGGGCAGAACTTTCACTTTGGGTCATGGGTCCTTAGAGAGTTTCGGATTTTGGGAAAGGCAAAGGAAGGAAGTTGGTTGTTGTTGGAATCTTGTCCTTTTCAGTAGAAAGTCCAAAATAATGCTGAAATATGTTCTACAAACAGTAAGTGTGTGTGTGTGTGTGTTTGTGTGTGTTTGTGTGTGTTTGTGTGTGTGTGTGTTTGTGTGTGTGTGTGTGTGTGCTGGGATTGTCTACTAATATCAGTAAACAAGGAACTGGAATTTCTGTGAAAAGTCTTAAAACACCCTTCAGATGCCTTTTAAACAAGTGAGTGCTAACAGTTTAGAATGGATAGGTTTCTTGAGAAGCTCTTGATACACACAATTTACTGTTTGCTAGCATAGTTACAATGGTGTTTAATAGGAGAAAAAAATGTCAACAATCTCAAACATAAGTTATAATCAGGTTTTGGTGTTGGCTCCAAAAAACAAAAGAGCACTGGTGTCTTTTCTTACTTAAACATTTCCAAGAGATGATTAACATCATATGAGAAATCCAACCATGAAAGTAGTACAGATGTTGATGCAAATACTTTGAGTTACAGCAGAGACTTGGCTATTTAGCATAGAAGTTGAAGCTTTGGAAGCTGATCTGTTTGAGCAGAGTGTACAGATGAGGAGGTCAGAGAGCTGGACAGACTAATGGACTAAAGTCCCCACTGTATCGCTCTCTTTATGTGGAGATGGAGCGAGGGCTGAAATCATACTGGCACCACTATCCACACAGCATGAAACTGTTAACTAAAGTTTAAAAAGAGCCTACGTAGATGCCTAAGAAAGAATTTCATTATAAATAAATCTTGTGCACCATTGAAGATCACCTGTTAATTATAGAGATTAATATGCAAGTCATTCAGAGTGGATTTTTCCTTTAGGGTTCATGCGTAGTTCGCGACAATTCGCTGGTTCAGAATCAAAACCAGTCAGTCTAGTATTCATGCATGACAGACAGCATTTCATTCCAGGAAACGCAGCCGCTCCCTCTACTGTCCCAAACCGGTTCCCCTGCTGCTGGTTTGCTTTCCTGAGCTGCTTAATTTAGAAACATCTATCTGACATAGGTTAGCAAAGCTGTAGGGCTCCATGTTCTAACCATCAGGTAGCTAGCAAGCATAATCATCAAAGAATGAAAGGCAAAAACAGTCCAGGTTCAACAGTTTTAAAAATATTTTCAAATGTAACATGTTGCCATTTTATACTTAACATATCTAAGACATTCCACAAATTATACCTATGTCTAAGTTCATATCACAACAAAAAATGCATTTTTGGAGAAAATTGGGACAGTAGCTTCGAACATAGCTGGCCTACTAATGTAATAGGCTAATAATTAAATGTAAAAACACTCCCCCATGATTATAAACACATTTACACTGAACATCCTTCATTCGATCTATTTTTTTTTTTTTTAAAAAGAGTCCATAGCTCTTGTTTAAATGTTGCTTCTCTTGTTCTGCAGACTAATGCAGGTGGAAAGCAGGTGTATGCATGATTTACCAGAAGTTGTAACTAGGTGTTGAATTTAAAAACTACCCCTACTTCCGTAGCAACATATTTTCTAAATCGTAAACATGGCTGGAACTGAAAAATTGATGATAGTGGTGGTGTTAATTCAATAGGAATGAAAAGAAAAAATAGTTTTGTCGCTTTCACATAACTATATTTATTCCTAGGATGTCTCTACTGCATCTGTTATCTGTTCTTTCCTGTGAACGTCGAGTCGACTCAAAATATTTGCCATCTTTCTTCCTTGTCATGAGACCTTAATGTTTTAAGTTAACATACAGTGCCTGAGAGCACTAGTGCAAATGTTTTCTTTTTAGCATTCTTTTTTAACTGAATACGTTTCAAATAATGCTTTCCGCAACAACAAAAGTAAATCTTAAAAATATTTGCATGAATTTCAGAATTTCCCACTTTTGCGTAGAACCTGACGATCTGCGTTAGATCAAATCCATTGCAGTGTCACCTGAACATGTGCTTCAGTGGAAGGGATAAGACTCGAGGAAAATCTGACCTTTTGTACAAAGGATTTTTCACAAATTTGCTTACATTTAAATAGTGACCTAGAAATGATGCTGAATCTTGAATCCTAAATATTAAAGATTCTGAACATTTTCTTGCTTTGTTTGAAATTTTTTCAAAATTAAAAAAAAAAAGAAGATTTCTAGGTTTAAGTGGATGGTCTCAGACCCCACTGCATACCATTTTAGATCCTGAATTGTGTGTGTTCCCGATCACTATCCCTAACCAGAAATGCATTGCTGGATCTCCATTGGGTGAAGATTTGCGCTTTCTAGCAGGGTGTGGTTCACCTGAAACTTGGTCTTATTCCTCCAAGAGTACACAAAGAAGCACAGAGGCCCAAAAATCAAGAAGAGTGGTCTCAGAGTCGTGCCTTGAGGGATCCCCGAGCACAAACATGAATAGCATAACGAAGGCTATGAATTCCAATACTGCTCTTAATCAAGCACGTTGAAACTGATCAAAAAGGCAGAATGACCTTACTAAGTGGGGATGATCATACTTCTTCAGTACAGAGCAAAGGCATCAGGCACACTGAAGTTCAATGCTAAGACCAATTTTAGCTCAAATATACATCATATAGTATAGTTAACACTGTTCTGTTTGCAACCCTAAACCACCTTTATAATTACTAATGCAGTCTTTATCAAATATCCACTTTTCAGTGGGGTCTTGGGAAGACGCACATTCTTGATTGTCAATAATTCAACTAGCAGCTCCAGTTTAGAGGGCAATTCATACTCCATTACTTTTTTGAATGCAAATCAAAGCCCATGATTTCCTTCAAAGAGTCTCACTTCTTCCTACGACAGCGGCAGCAACAAGCGTAGCAGCGGCTCACCTGCTCCTCGTCCTCCTTTACGGTGTAGGTGCCGTTCAGCTTGTTGTTTTTAACCTGTCCGTAGACAGGCACACCGGACGGAGCGTCCCCTCCCTGGACTTTGAAACTGCCATATGGGTTTTGAGAAGCGTTCCCGTTGTACGAGCTCTCCAGTGTCATGGGGTTGATGATGACCGTGCTAGAATCATCATACGAGCGCAGCTTGGCTCGGGGAATGCTGACGTCACCGTACGGGTTGTCCAATGAGAGATTCATGATTTTCAGAATGGGGGTTACAAGGTAAAAAAGTCACTTGAAGGACGGCACGTTCTAATTCTGCAATTTCTAGTCAGAGTGAAGATCTCTCCATTAGTTAGCCATGGAGGTGTCGGACTGATTGATGCTGATCTTTATGATGTTCCTGAGTGATTTGATATCTATGGAAGGAATATAGTAAAAGCACAATCGGTCCTTATTAGCATGTCATGGAATTTAAAGTTGGGTGCAAAAGTTTGCACACCCTTAGTACAAAATGAAGATGAAATTTAGTGTCATGAGGTTCACAAGATTTTCACAAGTAAGAAAAATGTCATATAGTGACATAAGTTAAACATGTTGGATCTCCCTTTCTGAATGCAATGTACATATTATCTCATAACTTTTTTGCTCTGAACAGCTTTTGGATCTTCTTAATTTTTCATCCCACCACCAATTCATCACAGTTCCACCTTTATCAGATGTCATACCAAGAGACTCGTATCAAAACCGACTTCTTGCTTTATGTTCTTTTCTGTTTTTTATTTCTCTTTTTTGTTTTTTTTTTTGGATTGTTGTCTTATTGCAGGACCCATAATGCATTTTTAACTTCTCAGAATTGTTCTTATGTGTAGATTTTTTTTTTTTTGTAAATAAAACTGTTTACTGTTTTCCCTATTCAGAAACCATGCAAGCATTTGCACTCGAATGTAGCAATGACAAGCTTATCTACTGCTAGGAGTTCCATATGAGGATAAATATGTATCTCTTTTACTCTATATATTCTTTCCTGGTAAATGACAGGATTTTTGCTTTAACCAAGACCGTGAATTTAAACTTTAACCACATTTGTACTCGACAATGATTTGCACACATCCTGGCAAAATAGGCTGAACTCTAAAGCGACACAAAAATCAGAACAAAAGTTCATACCTGTGAAGACCTGCTGATGTGTCGATGAGAGTAAAGAGTAATGGAGGTAAAGGTGTTATCCACCTCCCTGAGCAGATTTTCTCACTGTCCAGTGAGCAGAATGTGGGCTGTTCCTGTTCCTCAAGCTTAATGCAGCATACCTGAAAAGTCAGAGTTTTGTAGAGGTCGCTGTCTAAATGAATATCGCCTTCTGCTCAAAGGAGTGTGTCTGTAACCCCACCCCTGGGTGTCCAAGCAGAGCCGCAGAGCTGTGTGTGTGTGTGTGTGTGTGTGAGAGAGAGAGAGAAAGAGAGAGAGGGACAAAGGGTGGAGTCGGCTCAGGAATGTCCCTTCCGCCTTTCCCAGATACAGGTGTATTTTTCATGATATGAATGCAATGTCTATTATCTAAGTGTAGGACCAGGTGTTTCAGGAAACAATCAGCCTTGCACAAACAGGATATAAATACAGTAGATCTGAATATTTTTTTACACCGAAGAGTTATGCAATGCATATAAGTTAAAAGAGATTTGCTGCAGGGTCTTTTTTTTAATCTGAATAGACAAACTGGAGAGCTTATCTCAAATTTCTATTTGAACAGTGTGTATGTTTAACTACCTGCCTTGCAGCTGTATATGGAAAAGAAATTCCATATGAAAGGCTATTGTGTGTGTGTGTGTGTGTGTGTGTGTGTGTGTGTGTGTGTGTGTGTGTGTGTGTGTGTGCGTGCGTGTGTGTGCGCGCATGTTGTCAGTGAAACTACCCCACCTACAAAACTTGACTTTTCCCACGTCACACCTTTGGAATGTTTATTTGCAGGGAAAACAAATGCTGTAATGTGCTCTCAGAAATAAAGGTACCGAATAAAGGTACAGGGGTGGTACCATTAAGGATATGTCTTTGAAATTTGTACCATTAATGTGAAATCTTTTACCTGCAAAGGTACACATGATGTACCTTTAATTAGCTCTTAAAAGCTACAAGAATATTGCTTTATACAGTTATTTTTTTTATTTCAGGTATAATATTTTATCCTTTTTTAACTTATGGCATTCCTGTACAAAAATACAAAATTCATATGACATGCAATTTTAAGCCATAAAAAAATCTAAAGAATCTGGATATGTTTTAAATTATTTATGCATGAAAGTGTTGAAATTGAAAGTGTGAAAAACATGAAAATACTATTATAGTTAAAATATTCTCAATGCCATACGGATTCATAATGAAGTCAGCGTTTAATGTCATGCTATGTCTTCTCTACACTTTGCTCTGGTTTGACAAGGCATCTCTTGATTGTAGATTTTGACACTGATACGCCTACCTTCTCCAGAGTATTCTTGACTTCTGTTGATGTTGTGAAGGGGTTTTTCTTCACCAAGGAAAGGATTCTGCGATCATCCACTTTAGTTGTCTTCCGTGGTCTTCCAGGCCTTTCGATGTTGTTGAGCTCACCAGTGATTTCTTTCTTTTTAAGAATGTACCCAACTGTTGATTTGGCCACACCTAAGGTTTCTGCTGTCTCTCTTATAGATTTATGTTGTTTTTTCAGCCTAATGATGGCTTCTTTCACTTGCATTGAGATCTCCTTGGACTTCATAGTGGTAGCTCCAGTCGGACAGCTGCCAAATGCCAACTCAATACCTGATATCAACTCCAGACCTTTTATCTGCTTCATTTGTAATGAGGGAATGGACCGCACCTGGTCAGTTAACTTCTTGTCAGTCAACTGTCCAAATACCTTTGAGCCCCTGAAAAGGAAGTACTTTCCTTAAAATGGCTATAATTCCTAAATGGTAAATGCCATATTTTTGTGGAACCTCTTAAAATAAATAGGTTTTTAATAATAATTTAATAATAAATAAAATCTACCATACCATTATATACCATTATCTACTATACCATTATTTTTATCAAGCTTTTTTCTGTTTTGTGGCACAATTTGATCAGTTGTAGTTGTAGATATAAGTGGAAACAGAAGAGCATTTCAGTAACATAAAATATCAAAATGTAAAATAAAACATTTTCAAAATGTACTTATTAAAATGTATTGTGTAATAAGGAATAATCAACAGCACCATACATTATTTTCTTATAACAGAGTTCGCCATACAAGTGTTACTATAGAAACAATAATACAGTGGCTTGTAAAAGTATTCAACCCCACATGATAAATATACATATTCTTAGTATTTCAAAGCAAATCTGAAAAATGCTGCTTGATCGAGATGCTGTATTTGAGCAAGTTTCAAAATGCTTTGTGTAGTGCAAAATTAATGCAGGCAATACCTCAAATAACACCATCCCTACAGTGAAATATGGTGGTGGCAGCATCTGCGCTGGGACACTTTTCATCCACAGAACCTGGGCTTGAAGCGAGAATCGATGGAGCATAATACAGGGGGATATTATCAGACAACCTGCTTCAGTTTGCTAAGCTTGGGAGAAATGTTGCTTTTCAATAAGACAGTGGTCCCAAACACAAGGCCAATGCAACAGAGGAGTGATTAAAAAGATAAAAATGTTACTGTTCGACAGTGGCCAGGTTGAAGTCCAGATCTAGACAAGTCTGATGAATTTTAAGGGATATTGTATATGAGAACAAGCGTATTAAAATAAACTCGTGATTTATATTGTAACCAAAGCTACTGTCTGAGCTGCTGTTATAGAAAATTAACACTATGATCAATTAGATTTGAGAATTCAACAGTGCTCTGAAATAGATTTCACACACACACACACACACACACACACACACACACACACACACACACACACACACACACACACAGTAACTGTACATAGTAACACTGCTGTGCCTGATACACTCATAGCAGTGCAAATCTAGGGTTAGGGTTAGGGTTAGGGTTCTTCATCTAATTCTTCATCATTTCTACATTTCTATTTGAACTGATGCATTTCTAGGTTGATCACTAAAGACAAATTCTTCAAAGGTGTGGCATAAAAATAATCTACAATATTTATTTCGCATTTGGAAAGGGAGACTGTTATAATTTAATATAATTTTTTACTATAAATATCTGAGGCTCCAGATCCTCAGATCAGATCATCAGAGCAGTCCTGACCAGGACAAAGCGGTTTCTGAAGATGAATGAATAATTGAACGAATCCAAAAAATGGTTCTATGTAGCACCCTTTCTGATAGGAAAACACTGTTGTAGGGTTCTCCGTAGAAAGGTTCATCCAGAGAGACAACCGTGTAAGGTTTCTAACTTTTCTAAGAATGTCTAAATCAAATTGGCCTTCCAATTGTCCTAAGGGGGTGCAAACTTTAGAAATTGGTTGTGTATTAT
Source organism: Pangasius djambal (assembly GCA_022985145.1). Classification (NCBI taxonomy): domain Eukaryota; kingdom Metazoa; phylum Chordata; class Actinopteri; order Siluriformes; family Pangasiidae; genus Pangasius; species Pangasius djambal. The sequence goes on along the minus strand of CM041001.1, from coordinate 3,958,489 downwards.
TATGCACTATTATGTTATATTTTAGAATGATTATACTGAGACATTTTGGTAAATATATTAGATCATGTTTTTCTGTATATATCAAAGTTGGCCTAGGTTTTTGTTGCAGAAAGGAGGCTGAGGTAAGCCTTGTTGAAAGGAGAACTGGCTTTACCTGACTCTCGCTGATTATTGCAGAATTGTTCAGGGGCAGATGTTGGGTTCTGTGTGCACGCTGTGTGCTTTTGATAGAAAGACTTGAAAGAGCTGGAGGTGCTCTTTAAAGCAAAGAGGTAGTCAAGGCGACGGCCAAACGAACAAACACAAGAGGCAAAGGACAATGAAAGGTTAAGTGCTACAGCTCAGTGGTCACTGTTTGTGTGTGTGCATGTGCTCGAGGCATAAATGGTTCACATAAAGTGATTTAACATTCATAGATATTTCCCATAAGACCAAATAACAGTAGCATCTGGGAAAACAATCTGATTAACTAATTCCAAGCAGCGCAATTAGGGCAAGTGTAATGAGCAGTAAAAATGTGTCATTGTGTGGATGCAAGGAAACAATCAGGTGTCACAGTGAGTCCTGTCATGCTTGCTGAGGGAGGGATCATAATTTCAAATCGTGTGGTGGTGCTCTGTCCTGGCTGCGGCAGGCATTTGCACACTTCTGCCAAGCTTCTAAGAAATACTCGAGCTGCCCTTACCTGACTGAAACTAACATATGCTGCAGGAAGTCCACTCTTCTTTTAGTGTCAGAAAAAAGTGATTTATTAGATCATTGTCTTAATGGGAAAGCTGTTTAAATTCATGCTGCAGATGTGCTTATACACCTGAAACATGAAAACAATTAATGAATAAATGTGTGAAGAATCTAAAATGCATTATGCAAGATGTATCATTCAATTAAGCAATTAACATCTACCTGCTCTGTGTTGTGTGAAAAAACATTAAGCAGGCCCAGCCGACCTCAATTCCAGTTCATGCTGGGAAGAGGAAAATGAAATGGCTCCAGTAAATAAATATAATAATACACATTTGCCCGATATTTGAATTATGTTGATAATATTAATTTGTCTTGTCATCATAAGGTCGTAGGTCAGAAGATTTAAAGTAGGTTCATTCTTAGGGCCGGATGCAGGAGCTTCAGTCATAAACACCACTGGTAAAACATATATAGAGAGAGCACTAAATATATGCAAAGAAAAAATAGACTTTTATATGAAAATAAAAATTACAGAAGAAAATAAAATGATGATGCACTTGAGAGACAGACAAATTAATAATAGTTATTTGCAGTTCTACATTTTGGCCAAAATACATCTTTATTATTGAGATTTTACAAATAACGATGTCATTCATCAAAACGAACTTTTGTTTGTTTGTTTGTTATTCTCTTTTGCACACACTAACATGGACATAGCCCCAGTGATTGTTCACAGCTTCAGAGTGGACTACAGCGCCTCTCTGCTTCCATCTAGTGGTTGCAATCGGTATTGCGCCAAAAGAACAGCTCATCACAAATGCTACACTTGCGGCTTAAAGTGTCTTTTGTAAGTAAATACTACCATCACGCGGCATTAGAGTAAAACTTTATGTGAAACGATGATATAAAAAAACTATTTAAACCAAATGTGATCAGATGCTAATGTATATTTATAGCCTACACGTCGTTTTTATATGGAGCTACTACAGGTAATCAGCTTCACAGCTCGCGCACCACAGGCCCGCCCCCCTGCTTACGTCACCATTTAGGCCGCCATTTTGGACAGGGATGTTTAATCCAACATGGCCGGAAAGTTGATGCAGTTGGGGTGCTACTGGTATTACATTATTCACAATAAGCATGTAAAGTAAAGTTAAAAGACATTAAACATAAATAAATAACAACATATGTGCGTGTTTCAGCACTTAGAATACCGCATCTTCACCAGTGCCCCAGTCCACTATACTTTATTTAGCAATATAATCATTAATATACTTCATAAAACAAAACATTAATATCTGAATCCAATTTACATCTCATGCTTCAAACATCATTGAGATGTTCGTTATAGGTTATGAAAAATAAAAGTACATTTTAGTGGCGCATTCAATTCTACGAACTAATTCAGAAGTCAACAGGAAGTTGCATCATCCGTATTTCCTAAAGATCATGGGAAGAAGAAAAGTAAGTTATCTTATTCTTTTTTCTTTATTTTCAATTATATTGTAATGGAAAGTAAATTATTAAATTAAAAAATACTTAAGTAAAACCATTAGAAAGTCCTTGATGCCACCATGCCACTAAAATGTTAGTTAGGTTATCATACCTATCCTTGGCATTTTCTGAATTTGATCATTTAATTGGAAAGAAATTCAACCCAGTTACTGATTTAAGAGCAAAATGCAGCCTATCAGTAAAGAAACCTTGTAAAAAAAAATAAAAAAAAAAAGAGAGAGAGAGAGAGAGAGAGATTGTTGCCTGAGATGGGACATTTTTGAATGGTTAAATGCACATTTCTCAGATTCAATCTTTAAAATGGTTTAAAATAAAGTTTAGTTTATTTCCAGAAAAAAAGGATGCACTCTGCAACAAGAAAATAGTCTAGAGCAGAAGGCAAAACAACACCAGTATGGTGTAAAAATTTTGGATTTTATTACAGTTATAGGCAAAGTGTGGGTGTACAAGTTTTTAGAGGATATATACTGCTCCCATTGTAAGCGATGTAGACTTTGCAGGGAGTAGGGCACAGTGACAATTTCTTCAGAATGGAGCACAGCCCGGATGTCCATAGGCAACGAAGGTCAAATTTCCAGGCCTCTATTGTGGTGGATGTAAGGTGATAGACCTTCAGTCTTCCATCTTCTTTCCCGAACAAACTGATCTCCAGTCAGACATCCACCCACATGTTTTAGTCTTAAAGGGAATGAAGTGAGCATCAGACCTGATCTCAGAGCAGAGCGACTAACAGAGACAAGAGCATTTGCAGCCTCATTGCTGTAACATGAGCTGGCTTTTCACCTGCTTTAGAAAGCTGATACATAAGACAGCAGACATGTGTTACTCTCTTGCCAGCTGATATTGGATCAGGTTTTTTGAGTCTTTTCCTAACCATGGTGATTACAAGAAGAGCAGTGGGTTTGGTTCTATTCCAGTGTAATGTTAAATTCATGTAACCATAATGTAGCTCAGGGAAACAAGTAAAAAAAAATAAAATAATAAAGCATTACTCTGCTTTCAACCAAGCCAAACTATAATAGACTCAAATCTGTGTGTGTGTGTACGTGAGTGTGTACGCGCTCATGTGTGTAAGGTGTAGGTGCACAATGACAGGTGGGCTTTAAATATTAAAGAGTGAGGAAGCACACAGTTTGTCCTCTATGCTAAAGACTCTAAAGTGGTTCGAACAGACAACAACGACAGAGCCAAACAAAATAATAGTGACTTCAGTGAGGGTGTAGGAGAGCATTCGTATGTATGCAGATGATCATAATCAAGCTGTGAAACGACATGATGGGGACTCATGAGGAAAGCAAGATAAGATGTTTGATAGTGGAAACTAAGCTTGTGTCCATGCTGACATGCACGGCTCTGTGACATCGGCGCTGGAACTACAAACAGTCTTTACATCCTGAGTGGTAAGACCAAACATTGTAAAACCTCTTTTTGTGTTATTTTTTAAGTCAAGTTCAATAATGTCATGAAGCAGTGCATGAACAATTTTTCATGAGGTTTTATAATGAGTGACTTTATAATTCATAATACAGAACAAGACGACTATTATTATGCACTATCACAGTTGTATAACTCCTTTAACATCCAAGGCTGACTGCATAAAGATTATTTAATATTTCATATTTTTAATGCGTCAGACGTCACACTAATGTGAAATAGGCTAATTGTATGCTAATAGTAAAAATTTTGCCATGGTTTATTGAAACTACAACTGGAATTATGTTTTGGTCAATGAGACAAAAGTCATTTTTGGTCTCAGTCAAAATTTGGTGTGCAATCAAAACTTTTTGGCCATGAAAACTATAGTAAAAAAAAAAATAAAGTTTTTGATATTACTTTGGACTTAGCACCAGATTAGTCCATTTCAACAAACTATGGCCATAGAAAATTGTAAAGTACAGTAGTGCAGGACAATAAATAAGTAGTAATAGTGGCAAAATGACGTGTGAGGGTGGTTGGGTTCCACCATGTCAATGGCCATAGTGTATATATATATATATATATATATATATATATATATACACACATTATTATTATTATTATATAATATATAAAAAAGAGAAGGGTCTAAGATCCACTACAAGTTTCTCCAACCTTACCAGTACCAGTAACTTTGAACTTGGCCTCTGAAGGTATACTTATTGTATCTACACTGACTGGCTATTCTATCAGGTAAACCCTCAACAACCCTCTATCACACGTGTGTGTGTGTGTGTGTGTGTGTGTGTGTGTGTGTGTGTGTTTGTGTGTGTGGTGGACTGGTGGTCCTCAGCACACTGCTAGATGGGGTAGATGTACACCTGCAGAGTTACCTACATGGTATTGCCTGGTACATAAAATTAAAATGGCCAGTGAGTGTGTGAATTGGTGATCTAATCCCAAATGCATAAAGCAGAAGAGATCTTCTTATTCTTAGTAAGAGCTCATCTAGTCTGTCTGAATTGAACAGTCAGCTTTCAGTTTTGAACGTAAGCTATTCCTTCAGCAGGATGATGGAGGACGTAGTCGCCGTGTCAGAGGCTCCAGCTGGGGATGATGAGGTCGCAGCAGCCCAGTCCTCTAGAGACAGTCGAAAGCTTGACTGCATTATCTGTTACAGTGCCTACAACCTGGTAGAGAGGCTTCCGCGGAAGCTCTACTGCGGCCATACGTTCTGTCAGGACTGCCTGAGACGACTGGATACGGTCATCAACGAGCAGGTGGGTATCCAGCAGTTATTTTGCAAGGGCAGACCACATCGGGGAGCTGGTGGGTGTGGAAACTTTATCGCTAGTTGAGAAAAACCCAGATGGGAATTTAACTAGGAAATAGGTGGACAGTGTGTGGAATTTTGAACGAATACAGATTTTTGAATTATAGTGAAAACAGGAATAATGCCATGGCAAAAACATACCAGCAACTCAGACAGTAGTTCTTGCTGCAAGTTTTATATTAATGCGCTCGTTCTAATACATTATTGTGAAGTTTTCTGTGAAGAGAAGTTAACATTTTTGAAGGAGTTTTTGAGAAGGGAAAGTCTTCAGGACTTGGTAACATGACAAGCTGCATTGTTCTCCTTATTAACTTCAAAAGAGAGAGATAGGGGAAAAAAGAGAGCTGTTTGTAGCTGCTCTAACACAAACGATAACAGGAGCTAACTTGCTTCGTGGATGTTTCACAACATTGAATGTAAAAATAAATGGATAAAATGATGTGTTGGTAAGGTTTACTATTTACAGTATAACTATGCTATGCATACATTTTTATATTTTTACTTTTACATTTTAACTTATTTTTAATATTTAATTTACTTTATTTTATGTAATCTTTATTTTATTCTTACTTTATATTTGATGTGTATTTTGTGCCTTGTCTTTAATGTATGCTGCTAGAACACTCTATTTCCCCTTGGGATCAATAAAGTGTTATCTTATTCTTTATCAGTAACAAATTACTGCAGCAGAAGAGGAATAAAACACTTCGGGACAAACTGTTATTGGAAAATTACTTGGAAAATAACTAACTCCGGGCACGTGGGAACACATCACACCACTTCGTCGTTGAATAATTTCCTACAAGATTGCACCCCAATGTGTATTATTCCTTACTTACTACATTGTTTTTCATTTTTAATGTTTTAACATAACAAGTAGACTTAAGGAACTTGCTAACGCTGTTAAAATCTAAACAAATTTTTAATTTATTTTATATTTTAGTTTAGGTCTGATAGCTACTCTCCGTACTTGTGTGCCACGTCTGTGTACTCATTGAGGATAAATAATTCACTGCATTAGGGCTCTGTATATTAAAATATGAACAATTCAAGCCCTAATTGTGTAGTTACGTGATTTGTCCATAAAAGCTGTCCTTATTTTAAATAACACCGTACCTACAGAATAGAATTAATTCTGAAAAGAGCCAAAAGGCAGAAATAATTAACAATAACACAAGCTTAATGTTGAAAATTGAAAATATGGACAATATATTCAGTAAGTATTCTTGTCTTTCCACCATGTAGTTGTGGATCCCTTGTCCTCAGTGTCGTCAGAACACACCTGTACCTCGAGGAGGTGCCGTTGGGCTGGACCTGGACCTGGCTGCGTTTTTGGGTGTCAAAGCTGAGGTGGAGAACCAGAGAAGCAGCCCACAGAAAGCCCCTCTGGAGACCAAGTTGTCATTTGTTAAGCAGCCAATCACAGATCAGCCTCCGTCTGCTTGGCCCAACATGGCTCTGACCGAGCCGCGCTTCCAGACAAGCCCCTGCTGTAGACACTGCCGGTTCTGCTGCTGGTGGTGTTAGAAACACAAGAACATATGCCCACACCATTGCAGGTCTTTAAAACTTATGAAAAGACATGGAAGCTGAGTTCCTCATCACGGAAACAACTTGAATAATTGTAGTCATGTGTAAGTGTTGGGAGAACACTTGAGGGTAAGGAGGAAGAGTCAAATCAGACTAGATTTAATGTTAAAAATGTTAAAAATGTACAAAGAATCTAAAGAAATATTTAATGTATTTAAATGATTAATTATTTTACTTCAATGTAATGAAAAATGAAATTATTTTTAAATACTAATTTTGAATAGGCCAGAACTTCGAAAAAGTACATTCTTATGGGGGAAAAAGTTAAATCTAGAGTCCTTAAGGATTTTTTTTTCGGTTTGTGCTTGTGTTTCCTTATAACAGAAGGCTTAGTGTAGAAACCCTTTAGGAAGCTAAGAACTCTTAACTATCCAAAGAACTGCTGTGGGAACTCTTTTACTCGAAGAGTTTAATTGTAAGTTCTAAACTGTTCTGTAAATTGTGCTCCATCGTGTGGCATCAAATAACTCGGAAACTCAACACAAGGACGAGACACAGACACGGGACTGTATTAATGTTTTTAATAAAAAAAAAATAAAATTTAAAAAAAAAATTAAAAACAAAAAAAAAAAGCTCAATGGAAGGACTTAAAAGGCTGAATAAATCTTGACAAATAGGTCCAAAGTCTGAACCAACATTACAACTATAACAAAACAAAAAACAAAAATCTGGGCCTCAAAATAAAACCCAAAATGACTTAAGGATTCAGAAACTTTGAAGGCTGATTTTTCCCAACCAGGAGTCATGAACTGTTATCAAAAACACCCTGAATCCTACATCCTCACACACAAACAGACGCCTACATCTTCCTCAATCAGCCACCCACAGTTTGAAGGTGCGGTCATACGAGCAGGTCGCAATGAGCTGTCCGTCAGGAGACAGGTCCAGTCCCATCACTTTGCCTTCGTGTCCTGCCAGGGTCTTCAGAGGAGACCATCCCGGGTGAGTCCACACTTTAGCCATGTTGTCATAAGAACCCGTTAGCAAGTAATGACCATCTGTAGCTGGAGGACAAAGAGTTAAAGGTATAAACAAGCAGAACTCAATGCCAACAGCGTCGACGGGGATGCCTCCGCCGCCAACAACTCTAGTCCTTTTTATTACTATAATTAATAACTTGTTTCTATAATTAATATACTTCAGACATAAACTATTTGGCGATAAACTATTTCAGACATTAGACATTGACCCTGTTTAGATCAAATTCCAAAATCTAATCATCTGCTGGTTATAATGATAGTTCTATATAAATCCTACAAACTTTCAACCAGTTGTTCTTGAGATAAAGTTCTTTAGTAAAGCTGTCGGTTTTCTGACACATGAAATTCTTCAGGACAAGGAATTTTGTGGTTTCTCTTTAACAGAGACGAGCGGCATTTTTTTTTTGTCTTACTAAAAGGAATGAAACACTCAAGGAGGTGCTGGAAAATAATCAACTTCAGGTGTCTTAACAGTAACTTCACATCACTCCAGCCTGTCGTTGATCATTTTCCTGTAACAGCATGCCCTTGAGTGTTTTATTCCTTACATCGTATCTGATAGCAACAATAACGAAATCTCACAAATCTATTTACTTTTTATTTATTATTCCCACTATTGCCAATAATAGAAGGTAATTACACTTTTACTCTTAAATATACAGTAGATATAAATCTAGAAGTTATTAATAAATGTAAAGTACTGAAGTACTGAATCAGCCATTACAAATAGTATGGATTTTAAATGTGTCACATTTTTCTATCTACTTTCCAAACACTTACGCTGGAACTTGACGGAGGACAGCAGGTTCTGGTGAGCGGGGATGGTGTAAATGCACTTCCTCTTCCGCAGGTCCCACACTTTACACGTGTTGTCGCCGCTCCCCGTAGCCACGTGAAAGCTGCACCACAAAACACATTACCATTATTCTTTCAGAAATGATTTCTCAAAAACGAGAAACCTGGACATAACTGAAATCTCTTGTTTTGTCTTTACCCGTTTGGGGAGAAGTTGACTGCGTAGACCTCTTTAAGATGACCCTCCAGGAACATGACACAGCGACCGGTCCTCAGGTCCCACACGCGACCAAATGAATCCAGACCACTGAAAGTGCAGTGGAAATAAAATGAATTCATAGTTACAGCTATTCTCCTCACAATTCTGATATCATTTTCACATAAACGGAATAAACTATACTGCTCTGTACATGGAGTACGAAAGTCTCTTGAGAAATATTACATAAATTTGTCTACTTTCAGGCTATTTCCCCTTGATATCATGTAATTTTATTTGCAGTTTAATAATTATAAATAAATATTAGCAAGTGGAAATATCTTGAATATCTGTGAGACAATATTCCTCTTTGTGAGGTTATTTTAAATCTATTAATTCTTATTATTATTATTATTATTATTATTGTTAGTAGTAGTAGTAGTAGCAGTATTTCAAGCATGACATTTCTTTTAAATAATTTTTTTAAATATAATTTTTGCAGTTTAAACATCATTAGTGTACTTGAATATTTTTCAGTGAAGCAGTACATCAGTGATCAAAAACATTACACATCTCACCCAGTTCCTGCTAAGGAGCCATCAGGATGGAAATGCAAGTCATGGACGCCTTTACTGTGGCCTTCCTGGTGAAGAATCTCCTCCTGGACCTCCAGATCCCACAGACGCCACGAGTGGTCATAGCTGGAGGTGGGGATAAAAAACAGGATTAGCAATACTACACAACTTTGTTTATCTAGAATGGCTACTCCACTGGTTTAGAATCAGGATTTCCTCACCATGTTGTTCCCAGAAAGCGACCAGAAGGATGCCACGTTACGTGAGCCACCCTCATGAAGTGACCCTCAATGTCTGCGACAGGCTCATCACTGTGGAGACAACAGTTAATAAGATCTTTATTGAAGAAGAGTAACAGCATTTAGGACAAATGTGTGTGGCGACGTGGGACAACTCTTTTGTACTAAATATAGTTCTGAAAACCACAGGCATTCCTGAACAGAACTTTGAAATAAACACAGTAAATAATATTTAAATAAATAGTTCATTTTAAAAATGTCACAAAAAGATATTCTTAGATCCACAATATCTCTGAAAACTATATTGTGAGACATATAATATTGCCCAACTGTAGTGTGGAAGCATTTCACTGTTTCTCTGTGGGACGTTAGTGATTGGTTAAATAAATTGCATCAAAAATTTACTCCCTTTTTTTTTCTCCAAAAATGCTGATTGGAGGCCAACTGATCTGATGTAAAATTTTTACTGAACTTTTAAAACTGCAAAATGTTCAGATTTTGTTACAAAATCTTCTTCCTCCTTTTGAGTGTTCAATGATCTATTTTTTAAAGACACTGAATAAAAGTACAGATTTTTACAGCCTTATTTTCAGTCAAAACTCTACTTTCTACTCTACTTGCAGGTAGTTTGTTAGCAAACCTACGTACTGTGATACATATCGTGCATCATAGAAATGTCTTGATGTATCGTGCTATGATATTTTTGTCATATTGCCCAACCCTATTCCACACCGCCGACATTGTCACTGTATTTTTGAGTGATAACTCGTACTAGCGTACTCCGATGTCAAATGTGCTGCTCCTACGCAAAACACATTAAGGTTGGCAAGTCTGAAAACATTTCCACATCATTTTTGTGAAACATTCATGGTTTCATAGTTGATGGTCCAAAGTAAGTTATAGATAGAAAAATAGTCATTTTGGCTGTTTGCCAGAATTCAGCCACAGCGAGATCTGAAGGGTTTTCCCAGAAAGTCTCTCTCTCTCTCACACACACACACACACACACACACACACACACACACACACACACACACACACCTGTCTAAACTCCACAGCTTGACAGATCCGTCTGCAGCACAGGAGGCCAGGTTGACGTCCGACTCATCAAGAGTGAGCGTGGCTTGTGGATGGAAGCTGACTGCTCCAACGTTGGTATTGTGACCTAAATGTAAAATTAGTTCAGAATATTTCTCACATTTATCATTAAAAAAAAAACAGCTTGTTTGTGTAATTTCTAAAGAGGACTTCTTACTTACCTCTTAATGTGCGGACGAGACTACAGTCTGGAATGTTCCAGAGTTTGCACAGACCGCTCCTAATTCAGACGCAGTACAGTTAATACAATTGACGTCAATTACTGTGTAAAAACCTCACAACAAAGAAAACTCACCATGATGCGGTGACTAACAGTTTGGAGTTCGGGCTGAACTGGCAGTAGGATATCGGACGATCGTCTCCAATCTGACTGCAGAAGTTATTCAAGTTCTAGGAAATGCAAAGAATTTAATGCCATATGTTTAAAAATAATAAAAGAAAAAACAGTGGCGTTGAGATACTGTGCTGCTTTTCCTGAGAATGGTGATATCAGCTCACCCTGAGCGTCTTGTGAAGCTCTTGCTGTCGTACGGTGCGTGTGGATTCAGGAATCTCTCTCTGAGCCTGAGCAGCATCCAGTCTCTGCACAGCTCTGAAAAAAACAAAACAAAACACAATATCAGATCCTGTTCAAGATATTGAGAGGACTGGATATATTATAAGTCTTTCAGATGAAGATTTGCTTGTTATTTTGAGGAAATACACAAAAAAACTGGTAAAAACTGGTTCCACAGTTCCGGAGACTTCTACAGTGTGCCTGTATGTTTCCATATAAATAAATGTAGCCAATAAAACAATATTTTTTCTTGGTAAATGTCTTAAAATAATTAAATAGCTTTTTTTTTTATGTAATTGATGCTATATCTTCCTTGTGATTTTTTTTACAGTTTAAAAGGCAAATAAACTTTATTTATTATCTCTAGTATTGACATATAACCCTATGAATTATTATAATGTTTATGTTATAAAAAAAAATGGAACATAATGAACAGAAATAACAATTAAATTAATGTGTATGACATCATCAGCTACAATTTCATAACAAAAAAAAAAAAAAAAAAAAAGGTTGTCTTTATCATTTATGACTATATTTAACACTGGAAACAAGAAAACATGGAAACACAATACTTGCATTCTTGGTATTTTAGAAGAAAGAGCTGCTCTTACTTGGGCAGTGAATATTTGGCCAGCCAGATACGTGCCTCCTTCAGCGTCTCGGGACCCTCATGGTACCACGTCTGCTGAGACTGAACGAGAAACAGGACCGAGCTTTAACAACCTGAGGATTAATTTTAGCAACAAGCAAAAGAGAACCGAGGGTACATACGTCCTCTTGGGAACGTTTCGCTTTCTCTTCGTCCTTTTTCGACTTCTTCAGAGCATCCGGACCCACTACTGACAAAATATTCCTCAGCCTGTAAAAGAAAAATGATCAATAACTGGTTAAATGATATGAGCATAGAGTCAAACAGCAAAAAAAGAACAAGAAAATTGACCTCACCTCTCTCGCCTTTCAGCAGGGCCCTCGCCGAACAGCGTGATCGGCTCTCCCAGGGCACGCAGGCACGCTTTCACTTCGGTGTCATCAGTAGAGACTGTGATTTGTCGGGCTCTTTTTCTACGCTCGAATTCAGCCAGTACCTCAGCCTGCCGCTCACTTACACGCTCCTCCAGCTCCAGGGACTCACCTGGAAATGTTCACAGAGAGTTAAGAAGAGATTACTGGGGTATCTCTCTAATTTTAGTTTGTCTGATTCGGTCATGTTATTTTTAACACACTGTTCCCATATTTTACACTTTACTTAACCTACTATTAAAATACCTCAGTTCATGCATATGGTGTGAACTGACATGATTTTAAAAATTCTAACATATTCTACTTTTTGTTAAGTATGAAGACACTCCAAGAAGAGCTCAAATCAAGTGGAAACTGATTAACCTACTGGCCAAGTTTAAAATGATGACCCAAAAAAAAAAAAAAAAAAAAAAAGCAGACGTCAAAAGGTCAGCAACACAATCACATGTAGCTTACTAATTATTAAGCCCAACTTGTGAGTACACAAATCTTTCAACAAGCAGTTACAATAAAAGTCAAAACAATCTGTTTGCACTGAAGATATGTGCTGTGTCTGTGTAGAATTACAGCATGGCCTTTAACTATGGGGTTCAGCCAGACATCACTTTATCCTGGTTCATCTCTAGATAGAGAACATAGGTTCATGTTTCCATCATGTCAGTAATAAAATTTACATTATGGATTATCTCCATAACCTCTATGAATTATACAGGAACCTAACATCCTGGGCATAATCCGGAAAATTTATCCCATCCAAATAAAGAAGTCAAGAGCTCAAAATGAGAAGATTTTTTTTTCCATAAAGCTTCCCCCTCTCTGCCATGACATTCAGTGAGATACTTACCACTGGAGATGTTAATATTCCCAGCCTCAATTCCAGCCTTAATCGCATCTTTCCCAGATGAAATGGCTCCCTCACGGCCAAGGCGCTCCTTTTCCTTTTCTTCAATACTTCCATAGAAGATTCGAGCTTTTTTCACCAAAGGGGCTTCGTCCTCATCCGACATGGTTCAAATGGCACAGCTGCTTTACTGAAAGGCAAAAGAAATTAACGTGAAGCAAAAAAAAAAAAAAAAAAAAAAAAAAAAAAAAAAAAAAAAAAAAAAAAAAAAAAAAAAAAAAAAAAAAAAAAAAAAAAAAAAAAAAAAAAAAAAAGAGAGCACTGTTGTTAAACGAAGGTTTGTCAACTAGAAGTTGGGAGAATTATAAATAGATGAATTCGCTCATTTCTTCTGATACTCGCGCATCCAAAACAAACTGCACGAAGCCAGAAATGTGTTTCTTAAAAAAATGTAGAAAGAAGTGCAAATAGTTCACACTTACCAGTGAAGGAAAGAAAGAAAGACCCTGGAAGACAGACTAACTTCTCTACAAAATTCTGTATATATCTATTACAAATATATCTTCATTAAAAGTTGGAGTATTTTAGAATAATTCATTTAGTGAGCTAACTGTAAGTGCACGATCAAACCGCCGCCATTTTTTTGCGTCGCACAGGAAATACGTCACTGTGACAGAAATGCTCGTGAAACATAAATATAATTTTCTTTTTAAATAAACATTAATATAATACTTTTTCACAACGAAACCCAAATTTGATAATTTCCTAATAGAGTTTTGAGAACAAAAACTTTTGAAAACTGGTGAATGTAAAATAATTTCCCCTAACTTTGTGTATACTGGTGTCTTAATTTGTTTATAAATTGTATTTTGTCTTTTTCCCCCGTTTTTTCCCTACTATATTTAACTTGTAATATTTTTATAAATTCGTATCTGTGGTATTTAAATTAAAAAACACAGTGACAGAAATACAAAAACTGAGACAAATGAACGTGTTTTTGCAACATTTATTAGACCTATACCTTAATTAAAAAGCGTATAAAAGTGGATTATTTTGACTGTCACGAATGTGCGATCTGTTTATACACAGTTTTATCTCGAGGGCTACAAAACAAGAAACTACCTTTCCCAGAAATCCGGTGTAAACTTCCGGTTGAGAGAACAACCGCCAACTCGGGGTAAGTGTGCGCGAATGCAAGACGTTTTTAATATTATATATATTTCTCTATTAATGTTAAATATACTAATCAACTGAAATATTTAATTCGTTTAAAAATTACTGGCATTTCTACTACTACTATCATATATTTTTATGGTCAGCACAGACCTATATGTAGGTTAAAGCTATAGAGCTAAGCTAGCTAACTTTCTATTTAACCTCCTTTTAACAAACTGCACGAGCTACTGGATAATGTATTTTAATTGTTCTGCTTAAAATAACACAATTACAACTTAACAAGGTAAGGTAAGGTGGTGGTGTTGTTGTGTATGACTGTAAGGCTAATAATGACTTTTCTGGTATTTGTATTTACAGGAGTGATGGGTTGTCTTTCATCATTTTAATATTTATCAAGTAGCAAAAACAAAACAATGCTTCGCCGAAAACCAACTCGTCTGGAGCTGAAGCTGGATGATACTGAGGAGTTTGAGAGTGTGAAGAAAGAGCTGGAGGTTTGTTTCTGTTTTCTTGCATGATGCATTACTGTATTGGCTTTAAAGATACTCTGTAGTTCCTCATACTGGGGAAATGTGATACCTGCTGAATAAGCTGAACTAGTTATCGAGCTTCTGGGCATGACCTGTCTGTGTCTGCTTCCGGTTTCCTCACACCTTCTAAAAACATGCTAGTAGATGGATTGGCAACTCTAAATTGACCCTTGAGTGTGCGTGTGTGCGTGTGTGTTTGTGGTGTCCAGGGTGTATTCCTGCCTCACACAGTGTTCCCAGGATAGGCTCCAGATCCTGACCAGGATAAAGTGTTTACTAAATGGGAAAAAAAAAAGAAAAAAAAAAAGGGCCATGGTTCATTAAGTCTGGATGATTTGCGCAGAGTAACAGATCTCTCACAGATGAAGGGTGGCAAGGTTTATTTCAAATTATTTCAAATGTTTCAAAGGTGTGGCCACGCCCTTTACTCATAACCACACTTTGCTTCCTACAGAGCAGAAAGAAACAGCGAGACGAAGTGGACGTGGTCGGAGTTGCACCCAGTGAGATGAGCGGCTCTGTCGGAGGTTCTGAGGGGAAAACCAGAGAGCAAACCATACACGAGCGAATAGGATACAAACCCCACCCAAAGTCAAACACACTCCCGTCGTTCTTTGGGAACCTCCAGTTTTGAGCAATGAATGAACCCAGTGAAATGAACCCAGTGACCTTTGGCACATGTTGCACCGATGCCATTTTGATTGGGAGCTGTTTTTAGTTTCTGTCCAAACTGAAGAGGATGGAACCCAGAGCCACTACACATTGAAGCTCTCACATGGCAAACTGTTCTTAATGTGTGATTTGTAATCAGTTCTAGTAACTATTAGAAATAAAAGGAATGTACATACATGCTTGCCTCGCATAACTTCTTGCGAACAGGAATTAATGTGGTCTTGACTGAGAAATGATTGTAGCTATGGTTATTAAAAAGGTGTGTTACCTCTAGCCTCAGGAGTCCATTTTATTTTATATATATATATATATATATATACACACATATATATATATATATATATATATATATATACA
>CM041001.1:3905777-3942816 GCA_022985145.1 Pangasius djambal | reverse complement strand
CACATATATATATATATATATATATACATATATATATACATATATATATATATACATATATATATACATATATATATACATATATATACATACATATATACATACATATATATATACACACATACACACACAAACCATGATGGGCATTAGTATTATTTATACAACACCACAGCATTCTCAAATCTGATTGACAAGACAGTGTTGATTAATTTTCTGTAACAGCAGCTCTGACAGTAGTGCTGGCTATAATTCAAATCACAGGGGACTGAACTACATAATCTAAGGCTAATACTAAATAATCAAATGTTACTTAACAAAAGAAACCTTATAATTATGAAGTTTTCTCTAATGACACTTTTATGTAACATTTATGGAAGAAGTCTCCAGTGTCCATGCAACAGTCAGCAAGTTTTCAGGATCAAAGCTCTCTACTTTCAAATAAACGTTTTCCCTTAGACGATGCAATTCTGTGTAATCTTCCTCAGGTCGTCATCTCCAGAAACAGTTCTGACAAAATATAACTTGACCTTTAAAGGTTTTCCCTGCTTTCGACACGTGACACGTAAGTTGGGAAGGATAAACGTGAAGACGTGCAGCATAGGCAGTTGAGAAACCCTGACCTGATGAAATCTGCTTTCATGTCCAAGCATTTACTGCCTGTAAACTGTTTTATGACTGTGTCTTTTACCAATTAACAAGGCAGATATTCAGAGTACGTGCGCTGTGATCAGCACACTTCAGCAGGAAAGGAACAAGGATCAGTTTCTTGCAGCAATGAAAACAGCAGCCAATTTTAATTTAATTTAATTTAATTAGATCTAAAGAGCACAATTACATCTGCTGCATACATAAACGTTACATAAAAGCTAATGATGTCAGTAACTAAAATAACAATAGACTTTATGTACTTAACAGTAATAGAATATTTCAAATACAAATTATAAAAAGGAATCTTCATGAGACTCCGGCATCAGATAGTCTTTCATGGACCTTTGTGTGTTTATTTAAAAAAAAAAAAAAAAACTCCACAGGGAATAAATTTCAGTTTCAGCTTTGTAAACAGAGTGCCAAAGCCGGGCAGATGGCATGATCTCTTTTCCTCTCCCTCTCTTAACGTTAGCGTTTGATAATTCAGCGCTGCACTGCAATGTTCTGTCTGAGCTGATTAGATTAGAGTTTTGAGATCCTGACAATAATTAACATGTCTGCTATTTCAGCTATTATTACCAAAAAAAAAAAAAAAAAAAAGACACTTGGTGGTGTATTTTCAATCAGATCTCTTAACCACAACACAGATCCATCATAATTACTTGCACTGTTTGTAAAATGCATAATACTCCTTCTTTTTCTTTGTGATAGTCAGTAAATCTTGTAGTATGTCACCATGTACTATTCCCTCCTCGTAAATATTTCTGTTTTAAGGCAAAAGGTTTAGTTGTGTATCCCTTTAACGCCCAGGGAAGTGATAATTTTACTAATTAAGAGGTAGAATTTAAGGTTATGCATTATAAATAAAGGAGTAAGAAAATATGATTGGGCAGGGTCATGATGATCCTGAATGTGTTCACATTGATGGCAACTGGCTGGGGCAAAACTGGATACATTTCAGAGTACAGGGGGGAAAAAAATCTTTAAAATGACACTAATTAGCAGCCTGACACCAGTTTTGTGCCTTCAGAGTCATACAGGTTCAAAGAGATATAATACTAATTTCCTATTATTACATTTGTATTTGTATGGTATTTGTATTTGTATTTGTATGGTATGTTTGTGGTGGTGATTTTTTTTTTTTTCTGATTTTTTTTATCCATAGGTGTGTATTTGTGTGTATGTGGGGAGGGAGAGAGAAGACATGGCCGATTAGAGGCTTAGTGACAGTGTTCTGTAATGTCCACCACTACTGCCTTCTTCCAGCTGAACAGGAAGTAGCCCACGCCGGCTCCCAGCGCCACAGCTATGCACAGGTAGCCGTTGTAGGTCATGAACACCAGCATGAGGAAGTAACTGATCACCACCTGGATGATGTGAAGTATCGTCTGGAAACTGTGTGCCAGACTCAGCATCCGCTGTCTGAGAGAAACAGAACCAGAGAAGAGAAGTGTCTCTTATTATAATAGTGTGACACAAGAGTTCTTTAATCACTCTACTGTATTTTGGCATTTACTTGCCACGTGCTGAGATTAAAGCCCTATTCGGACAGGATTCATTTCACAGGAGGACATGGAGTTATGTATGTTATGGGAGCATCTCTAGGATTTTAGTCCGGCCCAAATCCACTATGACAGTGATAACTGAATGCAGGCACATATGTCTGGAAAGATTACACTGTATTTAACCTTCTGCAGTGTGAAAAGCAACTCACCCGACTGTTTTGTGCGTCTCCATGAGCACGGTCCCATCAGTGCCGGGAACTGGCATGGAGTTGTAGCGTACGCTGATTTGGTTCCTCCTCAGCAGGACCTCGCGTCCGATCTTCAGACCCTCGTAGAACGCAGCCAATAGAAACACTCCGAAACAGGCACCTACCATCTCTGAGATGAGGATATGAGAAGTTCAGAATTTATTGTAGTTCAGATATTGTAGCTGAAGACCTTGATCGAGTATTCTGCTCTGTTCTAACACCATTGTTAATTTTAGCATTGATGAGATCCTCATCCTTCCTGTCAATCTACTCATGAGAAACAACGTGAACATACACTCTGTGGCCACAAAATAGGTTCCTTTTTGCATGTAAACAGCGGTATCTACTGACCACAGTCAACCACTGTGCACTGACGTGGTAATACGTGTACAGTTAGAAAGTACAGTGCTTGTGTGTTAATTAGTTTCTATCTCTTCATCAGTGTTTGTTTTTCCCCACAGCTTGGGCTTACTTGAGGGTTTATTCTCAACTCGGCAGTGGTACTGGGAGGGCAGTACCACTGCCGTGCTGCGCTGAGAACATACACCTTTCAGATTATATCTGGGGAGCTGTGGCCCTGCGATTGACAAGGTACAGTGAAGCTGACTGTGCATAGCAGAAGATGGACTACGGTCCATAATTAAACACCTATAAACTGACATATATAGTAGCTGTATTTAATAAAAAGTCATTTAATAGTTTAGACTCACCTCCAGGTGTGTTGATAACCAGGCCAGCAAACAGCAGCTCGACATTTTTGTAACCAAAGTAAAAAGTCATTTGCTGCACAGAGGGAAAAATCAGAAGGGAAAATTGAAATAATTTCTTAATCCATGTCGATAAACTGCCAGTCAAACATTTTTGAAAACCTGGAGTTTCTTACATTTTATTATAATTTATACCACAGCAATGCTGAATGCTCAAGTGTGATTAGTCAGAAGCTATCGATTCATTTTCTCTAACAGCACGTTATTGTTGCTATGGTAACAAATTGCGCAGATTGGCAGAGGCTTGTACGGCAGACGCTTCACATAAACAGACTTAAAAACTGTGAGGTGTGTCTTTTCCCATTACAGCCATTACCCATTAGATATAAACTAATTTCTAAGTCATTTCTAACATTTTTTTCAATTCACTTATATGAATTCCTAGATTGGATTTTCAAATTTTAGTATGCAAAATGAGGACATTTAAACAAAAAATGCCAAAACATAAGGAGTTCAAAAACCTTTGTCTGTTAGCGTATATAAACATTTTAGTGATCGTTTATGGATTTTGGATTAATGTTTCAGTTATATTAGTTGTTACTATGAAGGTGAGTCAAATGAAAACCTTTATTTAAAAAAAAAAAAACTTTTTACATTGTTTATTGCAAATTGATATCACAAATGTGTAGCATTTTTCTACATAATCTCCATTTTGTTCACAACGCTTAAAGTGTGTCCAGACTCCTCGAGAAAAAAAATCTGATTCAATTCTAATTTCAGTCACACTTTTAAGGTTTTCATTTCACTCACCCTCGTACTTTCATGCAGATTATTTCCACTTCCTGGCCACTTTAGCAGAACTGCCGCTCACCGGAGGTCTTTTTTATTTTTCGCACCATTCTGTGTAAGCTCTAGAGAATGTTGTGCGTGAGAATCCCAGGAGATCGGCAGTTTCTGAAATACTCAACCCAGCCAGTCTGGCACCAACAACCATGCCAAGATCAAAAGCACTGAGATCACATTTTCCCCCCTTTCCTCTCTTTACCTGTATGATTTCATGCACGTGATTATCTGATTGGATAAGTGCATGAAAGAGCAGCTATTAAAAGTGTACCTATTAAAGTGGCTGGTGAGTGTAAATCTTTACATGCCTACAAAACGGATACCAAAAAAATCTTCAGGTTAATCTTTGCTAATCCTATAGGCTAGTTCATTTATTTATTAAATGCATCATTAACACATCTGCACTGATCTACTGCATTTACTCTGTCACCATGAGTACAAACCAAAAATTCACTGACCATCATCATGTGTCCATGGTCTCCAGATCCGTGATTCATGGTGTGATCTGCTGAAGAGTGCATGGTGGTTGGGGAAGGCATGACGTGGTTATGGTTACTGTGGTCGTGTGCCATCTTCCTGCACATGTAAAAACAAAGACAACATTTATAAACCACTACTGACTTCATTTCAGGATATCTGCAATATAACAGGAGTGTCCGGATAAAAAGTGCAGAGAGAAAAAAAAAAAAAATCACACAGCAAAATGTGCACATCATCCAAACCATTTCTGCTGTTATAATAAACTGGGCTGTAGTCATCAGTTTTATGGCTTTACTGTCAGAAATCACACTGGGAAGTCGGCTAATCAGTATGACCTGCCCTCATGTCTGATATCCCGGTGCAGTGTGACACGGTTTTCCAAAATCTGATGCCAATAAACATTGGCAGAAATTCTACAAAGATCACACATGCAAAGTGAAATTGAGAAATAACAGCCACTTAACCTTTACCAATCGAATCCCGTCGTCAACCCCAGGCTACACATTCAAACA
The DNA here is from genome assembly GCA_022985145.1 of Pangasius djambal. Lineage (NCBI taxonomy): Eukaryota > Metazoa > Chordata > Actinopteri > Siluriformes > Pangasiidae > Pangasius > Pangasius djambal. The sequence goes on along the minus strand of CM041001.1, from coordinate 3,937,873 downwards.
CTCTGCTCTCTCTAATCTGATATGTGGCCATTTAAAACAAATTGGGCCCTAATGGAAGAATAATACACTTTTATATAAGCCAGATCTAGCCTGGGGGGGGGAATAAGAAGAAGAAGAAAAACAGCCCTGACAGAGAAAGCAGATAATGAAAAGATGCAGATCCAGCCTCAGGCTTCTTTTTCTGAGAAAACCATATTACCATATCAGTCTCAGTTTGCTTCCTGAAACATCACTGTATGTATTTACTGAGTGTTTGACTTGCAGTTTAAACACAATAGATGGAGACAGAAGTAATGTTTTACACCATGTATAAGTAGTGTATTGCAGTGTGTATTATTAGGGGTGTGCTGTATCGTTTAATACGGGGCTGTTCATAAAATACAGCTGATATTACATGAGGTGTAATAAACATTTCAGCTTAATCAAGCCCACACTCTCTCCCATGAAAAAGCAGCTTCCTCTTTATATTGTATCAGGAGAGGCTGTGGGATTTTTATTTTTTTTTAAAAATATGCATACTATGGACCCACTGCATCTGTTCCAACATGACGGAGAGGAAAACACAAAGACAAAGAGACACACACACACACACACACACACACACACACACACACACACACACACACACACACACACACGCTTTTTCTCTCTCTTTGAGAAGTTCCTAGCTGCAGATACGAGAATGTAGTCAGTTTTGTGGAGAGCATACGATTTAAAAACACGTCTGCACCACAGAGAGCTTCGTCACTTCAGACATCCCTTCTTAAGAGTCACACTAGCAAGGTTGCCAGGGTCGAGGGGTTTTTTTTTAAAGCAAAATTGGATAGCTTAAAAATTAAGAAACATTTCTTGTAGAAAAGAAGAAAATCACATCTCTGTTTTCTAATGTTTTCTAATGAGCATTCTTTGGGGATAGTTTATTTGTTTGTTTATTTATTTATTTATTTGAGTCTTTTTTTTTTTTTTTTTTTTTTTTTTTTTTTTTTTTTTTTTTTTTTTTTTTTTTTTTTTTTTTTTTTTTTTTTTTGAGATGTAGGTGGGTGTGGACATTTTTTGAAAATGTAAGCCTGGCCACAGAGTTTAATTATCCACGTTCAATCGGTTTCTATTGCACAGCTTTTGTTTTGTTATATGCTGCTAATATTCTGAATATAAGTTTCAGTTATTGTACTTTTATTATGTTGCATGTTTAATCAGTTGAAAATGGTAACCTAATGCACATATTTAGGTAATGCTTTTTTTTTTTTTTTTTGGCTGTATTTTGTGCATCATTACACCCCTAGTGAACCTGTATCTATGACAGGGTATCTGTGACAGGCAATGGCATTTATATTCTCCACTTTCTTATTTAATAAGCTTAATAGTTATTTCTCCCTTCATTCTTTTCTTTTTTCTTTACTCTGACACAACTGGGCTCAGTGCATTTCTGTATAATTCTGTAGAGATATCCCACTGGAATTATAAAAGCAGCGCTGAAACCTTTTACTTCACATTTAATTCCTGACATTAATTAATTACTGACTATACATAGTTCATGCAAACTACTCTGTGTAAAGATAGCAATCTTTATTAACATATATACCACATGTGTATCCGTATATCTATATGTAATGTATGTAAGGTATATGTAAGGTATATGTATAACCTTAACTGGTCTGTTAAACATAATAAATCACAAAAAAAGAAAATACAGATTTAATATTGTGTACAAGAGAAACCTTAAATGATGGATCTTAAATGATGGATCACACTGCAGAAGCAAAAACAGGATAATCAGTGCTTACGGACAATTAGTAATCTACTCACTTGTACTATTTTTACTTCTATAATTATGTCTACTATGCAGCCTGTATTTGACATTTATATCAATCTGCTTTCTTTTTAAAAACTCTTTTTTTCTTCGCTATAATACATAACACCACAATAAAGGACTTTTGAAAAACAAGGAACTGAATGCACTCACACTTTCACATGACATGTAACAGGCATTATGCAACTTTCTGCGAACTGTCCAGTGGAAATGAATGTTATATTATTATATTTATTTTATATTACAATATTATATATTTTGCAGTAAGCACTCAGTCTCGACAAACAGGTCTGTTCCCAAAAACCAGGCTATTGCCTCAGCAACAGGTTCGACTCACCCTGACGCTGCTGTCTCTCCTGTACGACTTTCACTAGACAACGTGACGAGGTCCTGTCAGCTATCAGCGCGCACTTGAAGCGGTACTTTAGACAGAGAAATGAAACTTGGCTCTTAGGTGTGTGCAGATGTGGAGTGAATGGCATGTGGGTGACTTTACAAAAATGATGCCTCATGACTAACCACGACATGTGACCTTTCTCCTGCCTCCGACTTCCTAGTGGCAGATAATAAGCCAATCAGAAGACTTTGTTCACTCTTACTACGCGACCAGCACAAAAAGGCTCCTCCTCCTAAAACGGATGCATTTCGCCGCACTTTGAAGGCAAGAGAACTTTATATCGAGTATGAGCCTCTGCTTTAACTCTGTACTCATTTACTTTTTTCCTTCAGGACAGACTAAATGTTCTGATGAGGGATGGAGGGATTAATCTGCTATAGGCTAGATCATTATCACTCTTTTGTGGTACACAGACCCACTAACCCCAAAACGGAATTTCACAAATCATATCTAGAAACTACAGTGCACACATATATACAGGGTTTTATGAGAACTACCACACACGTAGGGGAAAAAAGCCAGCACTACATAAGATGTAGACACTAGAAAAAAAAAAGAAAAAAAAAAAACCACTTCTAATGTGGACACTAGAGAAAAGAAAAAAAAAAGAAAAAAAAAAAAACATTTTACAGAAAATTGTTTTAGATATTGCTACAACAGGCCAACAATATGAAAAAAATTCTCACACAGTTATCAGAAAGAATAAAGAAACAAATCCAATCCAGTTACGTAACAAATGTAATATAACACAATGTAATGTCACATGATAATAACAGTAGTCAACCAAGTTACCGTAACAAGAGCGAGTAGCCAATTAGCGATATTATACTGGAATTACTCTTCTTTTACTTTCTATTTATGTACTATTTCTGTCTAATTTTGTATATTATAGTGCATAATATATTACTTATTAAATAGCTTCTACAGTTTTAGTACTATAGAGGCATTTTAGGCATTTTCGGGCATTTTAGCCGATTTTGGAGCTCTATTTCCGGTTAAAATGACGCCAGAGTGTATTGTTACACCTCTCTTAATAGATGGACTGTTTATAGCTGCTAAAAGGTAAGTGACAGCAAGGACTTACTTGTTTCAACGTTCAACAGCAATAAATGCAAATATAAAGAGATAAAAACAATTAATTATTATCTTATTATATTATACACACTGGCTCTTATATAATTCCAGATAAAAATGTTTATTCGATACCTCACTTTATTAATTTATTAATCCCAGAGGGAAATTCACATTATTAATATAATGTGATTATATTAATGATTAAAAAACTTAAATGTGAAGTCTCCAAGTTCCCATGGTATGACTAGGAATAAAGCACTCCGGGGTGTGCAGTTATCTGAAAATAATCAACTCCAGTGTGACAAGTTCTTAGAGGGTTCTTCAAAGGATCTTTAAGGGTTCACTTTATAAATGAATGGTTCTTAGCCTCCTACAAGGGTTCTACTTGGAACCCATTCTGATATGGAAACACTACTGTAGAAGCTTTAAGGATTCCCGCAGAAGGAAAACCCAAGAACCCTCAAGTGTTCTAAACTTTCTATGAACGTACCATGACTTCACGCATTATCAAGCTTTATATAAAGCTCCTTATGTAATATGTTTATGATTATCGGTAATACAAGTCATTGTTTGCCTGAAGATCCATACTTTTTGCCATAAGAATTCACAGAAGTGTCAAACTACTGCTGTCTTAAGCGTTAATGAACAATTTCAGTCCACTCCATGTGTCACACTCCTCCTGACCCCTGCCAGAGAAAACTGCTGAAGCTTTGCACATTTCTAAGAACTGCTTCTCAGAAAACTTTGCAGAACATTTTTATGACAGTAATTATTCTGATAACACGGCCCTGATATGGTGCTGTTCAGGTCAACTGTTCACCATTACAGTCAGAGACATATAACCTGGATTATGTGTGTGGAACTGCATCATTAAAGAAGTATCATATTGTTCAGTTTAATAAAAAACCAATGATAATAAATTATACCTGGTATACCAACTCACAGTTTTCTTCTGAACACATCCAAGCAGTGTCATAACTGGAATTACTTCAATTACACCACAGCACTGTTGGTTTCCTGACTCTGACTAGCCACTTTGCAGTTTCCCGGTAACATGACATGCTGCATTTTTTCCACAACATTAAACATAACTATAAACCACTTAACGAATAAAAATCAAAATACTTGTCAAACTGCTGTGGTATAATAGGAATAAAACACTTCAGGATGTGGTGTAATTGGAAAATAATCAACTTCAGGGTGGTAAGAGGAACTCCGCTTTGTGTCGGATGTTGTCATAGCAACGTCAGAATCGGCGTCAGACTCAATCTCCCAGAGGACACCACGGCCTACTACCATGAGGACATGAACTATAACTGCCCTTACTCACAGCCACTGTCACGTTCACAGTCGCCCGATTGCTGATCATGCACACCTGAGTTCAATCACACACACACACACACACACACACACACTATTTAAGCACTTTCACAAGTATCGTTTTCAAAGTATTGTCCTGTGTTTATTTGCCAGACAGCCCAAGCCTTTGTTTACTGTGCAGGCTTTCCTGGTTTTTGATCCTGATGTCGTTTCCTGGTTTTGTGATTCTGGTTTTTGCCCTGTTTTTTTGTTTGTTTTTTTTCGGCTCATGTTTGCAGTTCGCCTGACTCTGTGCCTGTTTTTGGCTACGTTTTTGCTTCATGTTTTGGATTTGTCTGCCAGCCTTTTAAATAAAGTGTTCACCTGCAACTGCGTCCGTCTCTGCTGCCTGACAGTCGTTGATTAATTTCCTACAACACCACACCTACTCATGTTTTATTCCTTGCTTATTTCATGGATTCCCCCCCACACACACATTTTCCTCAATTTGGTCTTCTACCAAATCCCACCCGCTATCCAGCCTTTTATACGACCGCTAGCGACTGGGGAGGGTAAAGGCTAACACGTGCTTCCTCTGGGACACGTGATGCCAATTACGGCATCTTATCAAATTGCTGCTCATGCGCCATCACTGGGCAGCGTAACACGTTCGGAGGAAAGTGCTATCTGCCCTCTTCCTCATACATGAACTCACAGACACTCACGATTGGCTCCTGCTGCTCTGATTGGTAGGTGAGAGAGAGTAATCCCTCCCACCAAGATCCTCACAATCACCAATGATAGAGTGACTGCTTTACTGTTGTGCACACTTAGGAACCCTTGATATTTTTATTCTTAATGGTGAATAAAAGGAAATACATTTTTTGCAAAAAAAAAAAAAAGTTCAAACCGTACAACAGAATGCTCCAAGCAATAAATAGTTGAAGAATATGGCTGAAGAAAATAGAGTACTAAAATGTTCGTCAACTCTAAATAAATAAATAAATAAATAAATAAATAAAATCTCACTTGGTCAAGAGGCGGAACTGTACGATAAAAAAGATTTTGGATGATAATACAGATTCTATTTTGATTCGTATATCTTTTATTTTTTCCCCCAATACAGTAGTTTGCCTTACTTTGTTATATCACTCTATCAATACAAGTGACATCACATGAGGAAAGCTTGTGGTGATTCAGACATGCAGTTTCCAGAATGCTAAACTGGTAGCTAGAACTTTCTAAGAGGCAATCTTCATGAAGCAAATGTTAGCTGATTTGGGGATAGGGGAAACTGTGAACATGTCATAATCAGCCAAATTACTCCTTTCCATTCCATCCATTCTAGAGAGTGAAACAAGTCAGGTTTTTGTCCTTCATTTTTTTCCCCCCGTTCTGGGAATGTTCTTTGTGTGGGAAATGTGCTATCTGAATCTACCGTGGTTCACAATGAGGTACAAAGAGCAGCTGTTTTGGAATATAAGTAGGAACTCAAACCAACAACTCCGACCACTGTTAAAATCTTGAATTTCACAACCTCACACAAATGAAATTTCATAACCTCAATCAAACAGTAAAAACATTAAAAAACAAAAACAAAAAAAAAAAACATTTATTATGTAGAATTCTTAACTAACTTCTTTTTACAAGCTTTATAAACTTGCTCATGTGGACTAAAAAAATCTCTTAATTGTGCGTAACATCTATTCATTTCTAGAAATGTGGTTTTGATTTCTTAAACAAAGAAGCTCACACATTTTTGCTCAGCTAAAGCGTAATCTCTGTGGCCTTGGTTTATAGGATTTCAGGAGACCTCCACTGAAGGCTTGGGGGATTAAACAATATGATACCAACACCTTAAAGCCTTAAAAACAGTCTGTTATTTATTTATGCGCTATTTATAAAGCCTAGATGACTTCTTATTTATGTAAGTGTGATACATATGTGAAGTTTTAAACTCTGTGTGTGTCTATAAATAATTAAGTAAATGAATCAGGAAATAGTAGGAGAAGGTGTGACATAACTTTCGATTGAGGTTTGCTATCGAATAGAAAAAGGTATGAATTCAGGTACGGCTGAATTCTCAAATCAGTACGAGTGCATTAATTGTACTATAACAGCAGCTCTCACAGTAAATCACAGTTTATATTCACACGCTCTTTCTAATACGTTGTTTCTATAGTGACAGCTCATTCGCATGGCGAACGCTCCACATAATCTAAAGCTAATAATAAATGGATTTAAAATCCATGTTGTTTAACAAAGAAAAAAACTTGTATAATCGTTGATATGGTGACTTAGATGTTTATTTAACATTTATGAAAGGAGTCTCCAGCGTCAGTACTTAGTAGCCGTCCGAGTTTTTCCGCCACAGGAAAGTCTTCAGTCTTCAAAAGTCTTCACTTTGAAAGGCTTCAGTACTTTGCAATGTCTGGTCTCTCAGTCACATGACAAGCTGCAATTTTTTTGTCTTATTAACTTCAAGAAAGGAAGAAAAAAAAAGAGAGAGAGAGAGGCTGGTGAGGGAATGACTGTTTACAGCTGCTTTAACGTAAGCGATTATAGGAACTAACTTGTCTAGCGGATGTTCCATAACATTAAATGTAACTATAAACACTTAAAAGTGTGATGTGGTGTTCATTAATTTTAAAAAAACAAACAAACAAACAAAAAAACCCTTGTAATCATTGGCAAATGGCTGAGGTATAAGTGGAATGGAGGTTATTATAACGGCAAAGGTGGGGAGTAAATCTGGAATGGGATGTTTGACCGTGGAAATGGAAACGCCCCATTTCCATGCATCTGCTTGTAAATTAGCTTGCTTTTATCACAGTATCAGAGTCTCAGAAATTTATTAAGCAGTTATCCAAACCTGTCTTCACAGAAAATCTGGGAGTCGTTTATCTCATCAGCCTTGCAACAGTGCCTTCAGAGTTGTCTGACGACACCTTAACGTCTTTCAGATTTAAATAAATAACCAAAAATTACAGCCTACTATTTATTACGTGGTCAGTGCTTGAAAATGGACGAGAAGGTTTAAAAGACATATTATACACCTGACTACTCTGTAGGTGCTATAACACTGTCGAGTTAGAGCTTTATAACTGCTAATTTCATGTGCGACAAACACATGAGTGTATATATTACATGCTGGAAGCTTGTAATTACCGTTCTTCCGACATGATTTGACATGAACACACAATTATTTCAAAATATGAGCTCATACCTAGCCCTACGCTCATATTAATAATTTATTTAAAAAGACATATTCGCATTTGACCCAAACACCAAGCTGAATAATCAGAATCGGACATCCGATTAGAGTTATAGCTTTATATTATTGAGCTCTGGACAACTAGCTTTATTTCTTTTTTTATTTCACTGACACTTTTACTTCTATGTTGGTCCAGATTATAATTAAAAATAATATGTGTAAAATAAATGTTTATTCGCACTAGTCACTTTATTAACGTGGCGTGAAATTAGTTTACATTAAAGTATATTTATCCTACACACTTTTTCCTTTATTCGTAAAAAAAGATTTTTTTTATTTCAAGCTTTTCTATGTTGCATTTTGTTGCTATAAAACGATAATTTCATAACTGTACTATCAAATATGTGATTAGAGAGACTGTGATATAACGGAAAACAAGAGGATGTGTAAAAACTGATTAAAAAGATTTAAAAGAGTCAAGTGAAGAATGAAACGCAGAGGTGCTGTGATGCGGAGTTACTCCTACTATGCAAGAGTGTTTTATTCCTCTTATACCACAGCAATATAACAAGAATAACAATTTTTTATAATGAAAAAAAAAGCCTTGTTCTTTTTATTCATTTATAGTTGCGATTAAGGTTGTGGAACTTCCGTGAGAACAAGTTAGTTCCTGTTCTCGCTTACGTTACAGCAGCTATAAACAGCCGTTCCCTCAACAACCTCTTTTATTTCCTTTCTTTTAAAGTTTAAAGGATGTAAATAATCAAATAATTGCAGCGTGTCAATTTTCTGTCCTGTGTCAGAAAAATTATGAACCATTACAAAGCACTGACACCGGAGACTCCTTCCAAAAAGGTTAAATAAACTTGTCCTTTCAGAAAGCTTCACCGTGTCAATTATTCATTATTTTTTTTATTTGTTACATAACAACACGTATTTTTAGGGTTTATATAATGTTGCTACAGAGCATCCGTCATACAGGTCTCTGTGAATGAGCTGTTACCATGGAAACCCATGGGATGAGCGCATTAATATAAACCGGTGATTTGCAGCCGGATCTACTTTCAGAGCTGCTTCTTACACAAAATGAACTAAGAGCGAGAATGAAATATTTTGCTGTTGTTGTGAGTGAAAGCTAACAGCTAACATTCATCCCAGTGAGAAACTGGTGGAAAATTATAGTACAGAGAAACAAAATTTAAAGTAGAAGTTTGGATAAAAGTTGGGGGGAAAATATTCACTAAACTAAAAAGCCTTAATTCGTACATTTTATACTTTTATTAAAACTGAGTTTGTCATTTTCCCCCCTAAAATTAACCTGAACTGTCCAAAAATCTTCCATTAGAAAGCTAAACTTAACAACACGTTCAGAGGTCAAACACCGGAAGGTCTGGCCAAAAAAAACACAGACATTTTAACTAAAACAGTATCAGTCAGATTAACGGTTACTTACCCTGCCTCAATCCCCGCTCAAACTCTTGATTATAGCTTAAAATAAAAATAAATTATGTCAAGCACCCAAGTCTTTTCATGCACTCTTCCCCGGCTATAAAGAACAAACGCTCAGGAAAATATCACGCACAAGAAGCCGCCTACATTCAAGCGTTCTCATTTCTCTCAATAATAAAAGTCCTCACAAACCCACCAGGCTTCTGATGCAATTTATTAATTATGTAACAATAATTTTGGATAGCATCTCCCTAAGAATGAATCCAAATCTCGAATCTAACTATCCCTACAAACCATTGTTATGAAAATAAAACCACTGACTTTATTTTCTATCCAATGCCAAGTAATATCAGGATCAGTATATAAATATAATTTTTTTTTTTTAAATCTTCATGTGTATAGAAAAGAGAGAAATCTGCAAACTTCTACAGTTAGAATTTCCAAACATGGATATCATGAATTATATGTGAAATAATTTTTTCAAGGCTGTTCTCTCTTTAGGTTTTGTTTTACAGACAAAAAAAAATGGTTGTGCTAAAATGTTTTAATGAATTAAAAAAAAAAACACCAATAAATGTACAGTTACTTAATGGATATGAAAGTAAACTTAAAACACAAAATGTGGGCTAATTTAATGCACTCAAATTAAATCATGAATAACAATTAAATAAAAATAAACTGCTATTACTTTTAGAAGCTCTTTAAATTTAGTTTAAATATGTTTTGCTTTGTAGTATCCGACTTGTGTGACATTTTGCTTCAGTATTAAAATATTCATCAGCAATAGCTGCTAATCTGTTGTCTCATTTAAAGAGCACATGGCTCTTAAGCAAACATCGGCTATAGATGGTTTTAAATGCTCAGCCGAGACTACAGATGAGTATATGATTGTAATGTGTGCAATATACACTGCAAGTGTTTTGATTGACTCGTACTCGTGAACTCGAGGAAGGATCCACGTAGCACACACTGCCGAGTAAACGTCCCCTTAGTGAGGACTTTTATTCTGAAAGGACATCACTCTCATACTTCCTTAATGCCGGATTTGCGCTGCGCATGCGCACCATTGTTGCCTATGTGTACATTTTTACGACACTGGACATTTCTGTACCGCGCATGTTAATGATATTAGGACTTTACGGTACAATTTTATGATATGCTAGAATACCTTATACAGGGAGAGTTCATCTGTTTAACAGTTTATAACACATGCAATATATTCAATAGATTAATTAATTACAGTGACTGAAATTAATTATTGTTTTTAATTTTAATACAAGTTCAGTAATTTCTTATACTTTTATACAAGTTTAGAAAAGTATGGTGATGTATTTTTTGTGTATTCATAAAGAGGCTTTTCCCTGCCACCCTGATAAATAAATAACAAAAATTATTATTATTTATTTATTTAAAAGTGCTTCTTAGAAGCTTGTTAAAGAAATAAGACCAGCTTGCCACCTTGACACACACAGAACCATTTATTATCATTTACTGTACTTTCACAACCAGGTCTAACAGGAATGTCAGGTACACATTAGAGAAAGAAGCCATTGAGGAAAAGGAAGCAATGCACTGAATTCATATTTCTCAGCTAAAACTTTCTACAGAACCCTTTAGTGGCTACGAAGGTTTTTTTTCTCTTTCACACAATTTAACAGGACGTGGGGGACTGAATTCAGACAATGGTAACACATCTGTGCAGTTTACTTTTCTCTCGCAGTCAATTTGTTACTTTGTGTTCTTGAGAAAATAAATTTCATATCATCATGTCAAAATACACTTTAGTTAACGAACATCTATGCGTGATGGATATTTTTACGTACACACACAAAAACCTTTTTGTGGCCGCTCCAGGGTTCTGCAGTTATCCGGTTTTATGCAGCAATCAAATAAAACCCTTTTTTTTAATAATTAATATAAACAACACACAGCATAGTTGGATGCACAGACAGACATACGTACGTACTGCTATCACGTCCAAACAGAACACTGATGATCCTACTGGTCTAACGACGCAGAGACAAAGACATGCATTGAACCACTGCAGGACCGCCATCACCATCAAACAATATAAATATAAATATAATTCATCTAAAGCTACAGCAGGTAGAAACAATAAAACATTTGTAATTTGAGAGAATTGGAGACTGACTAAAACCTTGTGTATTTTTTTTTAAATGTAGTAAACAAATGATAGCTGTATGACTCGCAGCTTTACAACTATCTGTTAGATCTGTAACTAAACACGTATGTATGGCTGGAACATCTTTACGGTTGTACAATGGCAGTCTTTGCCTCAGTGTTTCTTCTGAAAACAGTGGAGAGATGTGTGAGGTTTATCCAGCAACGCGGTAATTGGCGTGGATCTCTGGCTTGATGTCACACACCATCTTCAGCAGGTTGTTCAGTACAGCTTCTCGGTTTTGCTGGTAACTGCTCTGGATGCGGCCCATCTTGTCCGAGGTCTCTCTGTCCACCTCCACGGCCGAGTTGCCGTGAGAACCCAGTGCCTTTAATTTATAGAACAAAATATTACAAAAGGTAATAAATGAACAGAGAAATAGACAAATATAAATATACAAATAAGAAATAGATAAGTAAATTAGTTATTAAATGTATATAAATAAACAAATAGATAAATCGTGACATAAATAAGTCGGCAAATAGAAATAAACAAACAAGTTCATTTATTTTTAAACAATACTCAAAACCTGTACTATAAATGTACTGTTAAAAAAAGTGCAAGGTATGAATATATAAACAAAGAAATAATATTTTACTGGTATCATATAAACATGAACCTGGAACACGACAGAATGTGTAACAAAAGACAAATCTAAAGATAAATTTGAAAAATAATAATAAGATAAATTACTCATCTAATGGGGCTGATCACTTCACTCCAGGTTTCATGCGACAGGAAATGATCAGCTAGGCATTTTACACAAACGGCTTTGCCTACACTTCGTCAGAGCATTGAAAGATCTCTCTATGCGTTCCAACTCACCGCAGCTTCCTTGGTCTTGAACTCCTTTTCCCTCTGGAGACGGTACTGTTCGATCTCCGCCTGAGCTTCCTCCTTGGCTTGCTTCAAGCGGCGGTTTTTCCCTGAGGATAAAACACGCATGCAAACTTCAGCTATATAAAGTTTAATAACGCAAAAACTCTGACTTTAGTCCTAAACTATACATATTTAAAAATAAGGGAAACGATCTGCACAATTTTTTTTTCTGGAACATCCTTTCTTGCACAAATGTTCCGCCGGCAAAAGCAGAAATGGGGAATCAAACGGGGAAGTGAGTAACTCGAGGTTATTGAGTCAATGGAATTGACAGTGTCATTGCCTTGAAAATAAGAAATGAATCCTTAAGACCCTTAAGATAATTAAATTAGTCAAATTGTAAATCACTATGAATGGAAAGACTTTATCTCAAACCTCAAAAGAGTTACTAATCACACAAAGGTGAAACTTTCAACAGAGAAGTACTGTTTAAGTCACAGTTTACAATCATGACAATACGCAAATCAGCCAGGAGTCTTTTACTGCACCGTTACACTTTCAACTGTCCATAAACACCTCTATTCTATATTTCTATATTCTTTTTTTACTGTTAGTTTTGTATATTTTAGGAATTTTCTACACTACTTGGAGTTGTAAACCAAATTCCTATGCACTTGTACGACTGCAGTGTAGATACTCTATTCTATTTCATTGTAATTTATAGAGAAAAAACCCAAGAAGTGGGATCCTGTCTGCATCTACATATACACGTGTCTACATGTAAACGAGTGCAAAAAAGTTAGCATACCCTTAGCACAAAACTAAGATGACAAAGATATTTTATTCGTAGCAACATTCTGTTAGGCTTCACCGATGTTCTTAGACTATGACACGTAATAAAAATAGTATATGCTTGGTTATTCATAATGAATAAAACACAAATAGTATCAGTAGTTTGTAGTACTTTTCTGAATGTGACATAAATATGCTTTATTACCCTGTATGTACTGTATGTATACATATACTGTATGTATACATGTACAGCACTGTATGTATTGTATTGTACTGTATGTATGTACTGTATATATGTACTGTACTGTATGTATATTGTATTACATTTATATATGCACTACACTGTATTGTATGTATATATTGTATTGCATGTATATATGTACTGCACTGCACTGTATGTATATATTGTATTGTATGTATGTATGTATGTATGTACTGTACTGTATGTATATATTGTATTGTATGTATGTATGTACTGTACTGTATGTATATATTGTATTGTATGTATATATGTACTGCACTGTATTGTATGTATGTCCATCCTTTGGTTTTTAAAACTGCCTCCAATGTCTTTTATATCATCAGAGCATTTGCATCCTCTCAGTCATAATATTCTACGATTTCTTTTCAAGAAAGGTAAGCAAGTAGTCATCATCTTTTGGTTTATTTATACACTGGTGATAAAATGAAGAGCATTGCTCCAGGCTGCTGAATCAGCTCCATGTCTGCTCTGTATAATAACCAGCTCACTAACGAGAAGCACAAACTCTTTTTATTTTTACTTTTGCTTTTTAAAAGACGTTTATTTTTCTGGGTTTGAAACAAATATCGAGCATTTGCGTTTATGTTTATATATATATATATATATATATATATATATATATATATATATATATATATATTTTTTTTTTTTTTTTTTTTTTTTTTTTTTTTTTTTTTTTTTTTTTTTTTTTTTTTTTTTTTTGCAATGGCACCATGCACTGTTGTCTTTCTGTTTTCAGGACTAGCCCGCTAGCTTAGCTAAGCAGCTTCGAATAGATTCATTCGACTCCGCGTCATATAACAACCTTAAAAACAACTTACGTTTCCGGGCTTCGGCGACTTTCTCCGCGGCCCGTTTTTCAGCCTGTAACAGCTGCTGAATGCCCTGAGACTGGCTCGCCATGGTTCAGGAGGAAAAAAGCCTCTCCGTGAATAAAGATGGCCCAAAACGCCGCTGTACTGAAGGTCGACAGCAAACGCTAGAACCCGTGGAGATCAGCTGACTGCACGTCACGTGACGGAACGTCAACTTGAACCACGTGACCGGCCCAGTCTCGCTGCGGAGTGCAGCCTGTATTTAAAATGGCGTACACTGTGCAGTATGCGAGACATTATTTGATATTCTACACTTGCGTACTACCACACTTGCACATCAGCAGAAACAAACCTTAATTTCAACGGCCAAGTCAGCTGATACAGATACAGGCAAAGCCAATAAGACGTTTGTAGCATGATAGCATATTTTCACACATACTTGTGAAACTCACTGGAATACCTGTATAGTGTATACTACACTAGTATAAACGAAATACTGCTTACATACCACATACCTCTCTTATACTGCTATGCATGTATGTTTACGTAGTATGGGAGACATCATTTACTATACTATATGTGCATACTAGCATACTTGCATACTGACACACCCCTGCATATTAGCAGAACAAGACCAATCACAGCTAATCAGTAATAGACACAGACAAGACTATTTAGATGTTTGTAAATCTAAGTCACACTTTCATACTACCAACCTTGGATACCCACACACTTCCATACTTGCACACTGACATACTAGCAACCTTGGATACTTGCACACTTCCATATCTGTACACTGACACACTGACATACTAGCAACCTTGGATACTTGCACACTTCCATACTTGCACAATAACACACTGACATACTAGCAACCTTGGATACTTGCACACTTCCATACTTGCACAATAACACACTGACATACTAGCAACCTTGGATACTTGCACACTTCCATACTTGCACAATAACACACTGACATACTAGCAACCTTGGATACTTGCATACTTCCATACTAGCACACTGACATACTAGCAACCTTGGATACTTGCCCACTTCCATACTTGCACAATAACACACTGACATACTAGCAACCTTGGATACTTGCACACTTGTACACATGCATTCTTAATGTTCAGGTCGACTAACACATACAGAAAAGGACAAGACAATGTTTGTAAAGCTAAGGGATATACTAGCATATTGCATATTTTCAGACTTGCATACTAACATACTTTCGTACTAGCATCCCTGCTTACTAGTATACTTAAACACTTGAAGATTAGTATGCTAGTAACAATAGTATGTAGGTAGCTATACAGCCTTCATGACAATGACATATCATCATCACAAGATGGCAGTGCTGCTATAGAATTACACTGATTGGTTTTGAGTCATTAGCCTACGTAAGTCCACAGAATGTCACTGTTTAATAGCAGACATGAGAAACACTAAAAAAAAAAAAAAAAAAAAGACTTTTCTACATCGGTGTTATGTCGTTTGTGTCTAAGAATTTGGTTATTGCTTTCAAATATTTAACAAATATTTACAAAAGTGGAAAATAATTCCATACAGGAATGACCAGAGGAACCGCAGTAGTGACCACAGGAATGAACACAGGAAGCACAGGTGTGACAACAGGAGTGACCGCAGGAACCGCGGGAGTGACCGCAGGAAATAAATAAATAACGATTGAGAATAGATCTATTTAGCTATGTATTGCTCCACTGAAACTGTATAGTTTTATATATATATAAGGATCTGAGCGACTTTTGACAAGCGCCAGATTGTGATGCTAGACACCTGGGTCAGAGCATCTCAAAAACGACAGATCTTGTGGGTTGTTCCTGGTATGCTGTGTTAGTACCTACCAATAGTGGTCCAAGGAAGGACAAACTGAATTGGCAACAGGTTCATGGGCGCCCAGGGCTCAATGCGTGTGAGGCTAGCCTGTCTTGTCCAAAGAGCTACTGTAGCACAATGTGCTGGAAAAAAATTGTTTATTTATTTATTTATTTATTTGTTTAGGTAAATTTAAGTGAGTAAATAGAAAAATAGATCTATTCACAATAGCTGTCATACATTTTGGGTTACTGGAGCATCCTATCTAGTGATTGGTCTATTACAAAATGGAGGGGTTGACTTTGCATAGAGGTTGGTGCCAGGGTATGAATTTGCCTCAGAACAATAAGCTGGGCCCTGGCATCATGCAGCAGGTCCAGTGAGAGAAGGTATTTAGTTACTCAAGTGTAAACCCAGAAAGCCAAGTCAAGCTACTAAATGCAAAATGGTGCTAAAACATTCCTGAGTTTGGCCTAATGAGCCATTTGCTTCTGTACTTTGCCTAAACACTTTGCATGGATGCTTTTATTGCAGTGCACCATGTCTGAGAAAAAGCCTTGTTTAGCAGTGCAATATCTCGGACTTTTCAAAGGATTAAAAGAGAATATTGTGTCACGTTCAATAGTAGAACCCATTCGAATTTCCCGTTTATCTATCTATATATTTTTTTCTCTGTTCTTTTTTTTGTTTATTTGTTAATGTGTACTTTACTGACTATAAAGTGTCCTAGATGTGAATAAGTGTGCATGTGTGTGTCCATGGGCCCACGCAGGTTATATTTCTGCACTGTGCCCAGTGATCCGGGGATAGGCTCCGGATACAGTACGACTCTGACCAGGATAAATATGGAGCTTGTAAGCTGACAAAAGTATGAATTAAATATTTTTGAATATTTAATTTTAATACATTTACATTTTTGCCCATGTTTTTTTCTGTATTTTGAGCTTGCTAAGGGTAAGATTTATATAACATATAAAACATATAATTTGAGTTTTTTTCATCAGACATCAGAACCTTAAATAGAAATTTCAAAATTCAAATAGCAAAAATATAGATTTTAAGTAATTTAGGCCGATTTAGTTGCCTTAGTTGCCACAGTCGCCTGCCATGCTCACATGCATGAATGGAAGTGAAGAGTAGAGTTAAGAGGAGTGAAAACAGAAGATATGAAGCCTGATGTGGGAAGTGCATCTAAAATTTTGGAGATTTGTATTTAGGGTTCTGAGCTCAAAAACACATAATTTAAAATTATTAAAAGGCGAATCTTACTCCTAAACAAAGAAAAAAAAAAGAAAAAGAAAAAGCACTGGAATAACTGCAAGTTTATTAAATGCACCATAGGAAAAAAAAATCATATTTAAATACTTCTGTAAGCTTCCAAGCGCCATAGACAAAGCAGGCCACCATGAGCCACCAGCTTCAACAGATTCTGTGAGTCTCCGAAACTGTACTGGAAAGATGAGCACTATTCTCCCTGTCTAACATCGCTCCAAATGACCTTTGCATAGCATATAATTAATAATTAATTATATAATTATTAATAACTAATTTTCATACATATGGACAGGATAGTGTATTCATCCGTTAATACTATTCAAAGTATTGTGCCCACCCTGACTATGGGTTAAAATATAATGAACTATTCAGAGAACAGGGCTATAATTTTCCACTGAGAACTTCGAGAACACTGGAAAAACAGCTGATATCCAAATAGTGCACTTATTATTATTATTATTTTTAACCGGGGAACAAATTCAGACATGGCTATTGTGTTACTTGACCATTCATTTCTTTATATAACAGGAATTTCAACAGAAAAAAACATCGTGAGTTCTACTTGTTATGAAAATTAACTACAGCACAAAGACATGGCATGGTGATATGATCTAGGTTGAAGGTTTGATAGGATGTTTGTGAGATAAAATTCACTGAGCAGGAAAAAAGATACATTTGAATACATTTCACTTATGCACAGTTTATTTTTCTTGTAAAAACATGTTAACATGATAAAATCTGGAGATTAAAAAAATTAAAGATTAAAGTGTCTTTAAATATTATTATCGATGGTAGGCTAATATTAGAGAAAACACAAAGACACATACATACATACACACCTCTTTAAAACATTTGACGTTTCATCTCAACAACTGCTCCAAGGAGCACTTCTACCTTGTCTTCGAGTCATTATTAAAGGGACACTGATGGACACTTTTGCTACTGAGATGCATTGTAAATTTGGTTTCATCTATAATGTAGCTCTACTTCAAACATTAGTCTAGCAATGCATTTATTAAAGGTCAATTTAACTACACATAGTGAACTAACAGAACAGTATAACAGTGTAGCGTTCGTAAATGTGTGGGTTCTTTAAAACAGCATCAGGAAACTGCGTAACATTTTCAAGTCAGTTTAAGATCTTTCTCTCAGTCCTGTTAGTGTTTCCCAGCGAGAACATGATACTAAACTTCAATTTGTGACACAGCTAACATCTTAGAGTTCACCTGTGTCCCAGGTGTTATTTTCTACTCCAACATTCTTTTCTTTCTCCTTGTAAAACACCTCTCCATCTGGTTGCTTTCTCCACGTCACTGTGATGTTATCTGCCATCCCATGCTCCTTCAGCTTCTCCTTGATCTGAAGAACAGAAAATGTTTTATTACTAAATAATGAAGAATATTAATCTCTTGTGTTACTTGTGAAAAATGCTACAAAAACAAAATGCAACAAGGATAAGATTCTTTCTGGTTCTTTCTGCCATACATAGTAAGTGGATACTTGTGGAAGATGAGACCCACCTTCTCCACGATGGCTGCCTTTACCTCAGGATCATTCACATCCTGCTTAGACCGGACTTTCACTCTGATTAATTGCTTTTGTCCTGTAATTACTGTATACAGAAATGTAATTAAACAATTAAACTTATATTCTAAAAACAATTAAAAGTAATCTAAATAGGGGACTGAATACAGCTTTACCGCACCTGAATGACAGAAGAAGACCATTTTGACTGAACACACTTCATCCTCTGCCTGATCTTTAAGTAAATAACCACAGTTTTCATTATGATCTTTATTATCAGGTTGTCCATCTTTCCACTTAATGCTGGACGCATTGGTCTGGTCTGTCCACTTCCAGGAGTCTCTGAACAGGCCAAACCAAAAATTCCCACTGTCAATTGTTTTCTGTATAACTCCAGCTTCTTCTACATCTCTCACACTGGCCAGGTCTGTGTACTGCTGCCTGCAGTAACTTTGGGCGGCATGCCACGGCATCTTATCCGAGATATAAATGTACCTGTCGGTGCCATTTTTCTTGTCTGTCAGAATTGAAAAACACATGATTAAATGTAATGGATGTCAAAGTTTTTGAAAAGCAGTGAGCCAGTTGTGCCCTTTAAAGGATCGCTCAGTTATTTTGTCAAATTTTACACCCAGTAGTCCAGAAATTATAGCATCCTGGAAATTTTTTTTTAAGACCAGCCTTAGTGAATAATATGTTGTTCCTCACCATCAAAGCATATAAATGGATTTGGCTCTACACATTGCATATCTGACCACATCCCTTTATTTATTATGGCACATTCTTCATTTCCATTATGGTTGTCAGGCTGTTTAGAATTCCACTTTGTCATAGGTCCTAGTGATGTATTTTCAAAGGACCAGCGCCAGCTGTTGATGTCATTGTACAGTCCGATCCAAGCGCTGGAACTAAATTGCTGGCTCTGAGCCACATTTTGAAGTTGGAGCATATCATCATTGCTTTCGATGGTAGCCAGGTCGGTGTAGTTGGCTTGACAGTAGGCCAGTGCTTCATTCCATGTTTTTTCCTGCTGAATCAGATAGTACTTACGAGGGCGAGACAGGATAAGGGGGAAAATGCCTGTGGATGAGAATTTTAAGATATTCATGTAGTATTAAGTGTGCATTATGTGGTAGACGTCTAATATTAAAATTATTGATACTAGAGGAGCCATGTCATACAATTCCAGATGAGCAAAATAACATGATTGTATTGCACGTTTGCACGAATGATTATGAAATTCGGTGTGGTGCAAACTGCATTGCAGTATCTATGCAGATGCCTATGAGAATAGTAATTTGATGTGCAAATTTATACAAACGAAGGCAGGTATTAAATTTCCAGAAGCAGAAAACGTATCAAGTCTTTATAATGAAAGTTCGAAATTATGCCTTAGTTTTTCAAAACAGTTTAAAAGATTCTAAAATTATGACATCATGACTTCAAAGTATTATTTACTGACATTACATACTCACAGACATTACATACTCACAGTAAGTTTGCAACTCCAGTGACAACAGCTTTTAAAGAGAACCTGACAAAAGGTTCTCATTCACATAAACCCGATGAACAGAACACACACTCTTGTCTACACTTTTATGTTACATTAATATTGTAATGAAACAGGTGAAATGGGTGTGTTCAGATGTGTTTGAGTTCAGCTCTGCCTTTTCTGTCGACAGAAGAACTTCATATTTTTGTGTATTTAATTATGGGTGATTTTTAAATAAATGTAATGTGGTAATAACCAAAAGAAAAATGTCACTATTCTACCTAAATAGGTTAAAGTCAGTATTATAGTAATCAGAATGGCATAAACTGAAAATCTATCACAAACACTTCAGACTTTAAGAGCCCATGTGCTGTTTTCAGGGATTCCAATACATTTTGCAATAGGAGAGACTAGGGATGATTACTCAGTATCTGTAACTCTAAAAGATTTTGTGTTATCGATTTCAAATTTAGATACAAAGTTCCCACATTTGTCTACTACAAACAGCAGTCTAACCTCTGTTATAATAATCACAGTATTCATGAATTCATGCCAAATACAAGGAGTTCCAGTGCTACAACCTACCCTAATACAGACGTAAGTTGTAACACTAGCTGGGGTAAGTTGTAACAATAAGAGGAAAGAAGCAAAAATTGAACCCATGCTATACAATTTGCATTAGAGAAACTTTAATGAAGTTATGAAATGAAAGAACAAAATGACTGTCAGTCAGTGTGTGCTTGTGCAAGTGTGTCTTTGACTATGAAATATATCACAGTGCTGATTCTTCTAAACCACCCGTTCTCACCGCCAACACGTCAAATATTGAAGCATAGCATCACTGCATGCATGCCAAATGGCCGGTCTGGCTTCACTAAATTGACATGATCTTTGATCCTTTTTTTTTAATCGGTGAAAGCCAAATCTCTCTGACACAAAAGACAAATGCATTTACTGGCTTAGTGGATGAACCTTGTGCTTTAAAGGTCTGACACAAAAAGATGAATGAATGAAGAAAGTACAGTCCATAATAAACATTGATCTTTATGCACAGGGTGATAATATTTTAATTATGATATTTATCAGTGGACAATGTTTAATTAGTCATAAGTCTCTTCATATTCCATATGTCACTACCCTCAAAGCTAAGCCTCTCAACTACCTCTCCACATTTGAATGATTAAAGCTTGTAGCTTGCTCTGGACTAACTACCTCCATGTTTCTCATGGACAGGTTGGGATGCCTTTTCATAAAGCCTGAGAACCAATCAGGACCTGCCACAGATTTTTCATCCCAAGATCACAAGTTTGAGGTTATACTCCACTGCCAGTTGATATGCAAACTTTCTGCCTAAAAATGTAAAAGAAAAAAGTAACATAGAAGATAGAATGGGCCTTGGCGACAGATTTGGCTGATTTCCGCTGTCTGACCTTTTTTTTTTTAAGATGTCTGCACACCCCTGTCTGTCTTCCTTTTCCACTGTGGACACTGTGTATAGCACGCCTATAGGCATGCTGAAAAATAAAGAAAATATAAAGCATGTCCATTGTCATCACTGGTGGGTGGTTGTAACACTATTTTCAAAAGTCAGATAATAGTCAGGTATTTTATTCCTAAATGTTGTACAATGGTGGGTTGAGATAAGCATGATTGATATGCATCACATTTAACTTGAAATACTACTGTTTAATCTAATATCAAGTTAATCAAGTTCTATACATCATTTTAACTTAGACACTCTATGTCAAGGATGTCCACTCTTATCCACAAGATTTTGTTTTTGTCTTTTTTAAACTGCAGCCTTGCGTACACAGCTATGAAACTGCACGGGTAATCAGGAAGGAAAAAATTTCTGACCTACTTTTTTATCTACTTTTTTTTTTTTTATATTACAATTCCAGTTCATGCACCTCTGGTCACAGTGCTAACGTTTAACCTATTTATGTGGAATAAAGTGATTGCTTCTGTAAATGCTTTATTTAACTGACATTTTTCTGTTCATTAATTTCACAATCCACTTATTTTGTAATCAGTCCACCTGTATCAATATTATATGCATGGAAATGTTGTATTAGTTCATGTGTGTTACCTCTTTCTTCAATATCTGCCATGGCTCAAGCTTGCAACCACTATTACAGAAGAAGCTGTCCGGCTTAAAGGCTGTCTTTTCACCTACAACTGCTACCGGCTACTCTTGCAGACATTCAAAGCGAGGCGCAGTTGAATCTGAACACAGCTATCCTTTGTAAATGGCTTGCAATACGCTCATTAACTGTGCTCAGAATTGATCTGAATGGCACTCAAAATAGCACATTACTCAGAATCTTAATAAATCTGGGTCTGATTGCACAAGGTCTGTCTGTCATGTCCAAGTGGATAAAACTAATTATTTATTCAGGCCATTTAAGGACTTTTTTTTTTTTTTTAACTTTTCCTTTTTATCATTTTCTCTCTCACCTGTGAAAAACAGGAGTATGAAGAGACGCTGCTGCATCACTAATGTCTTGATAAGAAATAAGAGATGTGGTTCTCCTGGGCTGTCCTACAGGATAAAGCATCTCTGTTAAGACTGGTAACTGCAAGTACTAGCTTATCACATATGATTATATTTGAAACCAAAAACAAATCAACAGTTTTTCAATACATTTACAATTAATCCAAGATTGTACTAAATTAATCTATATAACAGAAACAAACTAAAAAAGATTATACTACATTCCAGATTATATGAAATATTAATTTCCCTTAATTAAGTGGCAAGAATTAGCTAAAGTATCTGAGCAGAGTTTTAAAACATACCTGAAATAGGAAGAAGGCACTTAAATGAATGTCTTTACATCCCAATGACCCAAAGCTCTTTTTTCCAGTATGTGAAAACCTTAGCTGGCCACTTTTCTCGCATGCAAAACACTTAGTCTTTGTTTTTAAAGCACCTGTGCAAACTGTTGATGTCATAGTGTAACTGAATCCAAGCAGTGAAGTACTGGCACCTCGATGCCAAGGTGCAGTGAAGCTGTTCTGGAGGCTCACGGTGGCCCACCATTTTGCTTAAGAGCAAATTGTATATGCATTGTATAATGTATATTTATATATTTAGAAGAGACAGACAGGACGAGAGGAATGGCAAAAGGGTGTAAAATTGAGTGTCTCAGTAATCGTAGCTCTTACCAACACCTTACTAATATTACACTGTTTTGCTTTACTTGTCTTTGCTTGTTCAAGTATTTCCTCCAGAGGTGCTGTAAAATAATAAATATCACAAAAAAAGTTCTTGTGTTCCTCCTTTGCTTGTTCTTCTGAGTTTCATTTTCATTTTGGTGCTAAGGCAGGCCTGCTGTATACACAGACTGACATACAGAAGGAAGTAAAAGTATTTTAAATTAAAATACTAAAACTAGACTAAACAAATTTAAACAGTTAAAATGTATTTTATCATTTAATCGTTTAAATGACACTGCAATTACAATCTTGTACTATATTGTACAGTGCAATACATAGTTCTATTGATTTTTTAAATTATTTTTCCCACAAAATAACATTGCCCCTCTGTATTTTGTTTGTATTTTTTGTATTTCTTTGTATTTTATATCTGATTTATTTTGTTGTAGCCTAAGAACATAAGAAGTCGTTTCTTTCTTTCTTTCTTACCTACTTACTACTGTTTATCCAAATATAAGGCAAGGGAGTAGTGATTTAGACATGCAAGTTGTACAGTGATAAACCTGAAGCTATAAGCTTCCCTACTTGTTGGCTACATTAGCCACACAGCTCCAGTGAAAGGTGAAGAAGTAATTTTGCCTCTTCGCCCACCAAATGTGTCTTGACTACTTGAATTCATTTGGGGGTAATGGGAAGATTAGAGATGCTGAAACAGGCTTGGGTCAGAGACATTCAGAACAGCTTCCAGAGATGGCTCAGATGACTCTAAGGTGATTTTAGTATAGTTCACTTTGTATGATTCTCATTTTCCCTTTACATACATGTAGATCTAAACTAAAAACTAAAAACAGTAAAGCAAAATTTTCATCTTCATAACCAAGTGGCTAAATGTTAAAATCGTGTGTGTAATTTGAGCTAGAATTACACACATATATACTGTGTGTGTGTGTATGTACAGAAGGAAAATTCAGTTCACAGGAAACCCTGTGTAGGAACAATGGCTAGGAAATTAGGTGAGCCATTCTCTCTCATTGAATTAAGTCCCTCCCCCTTCCTGGTCACTTGGCTAGACGGCTCCTCAGCACACCTGCATATAATCAGCATGCTCCTGCAGGGTCTTTTCGGCATTCCTGCACACAGTATTAACCGCTACGCAACACTTCTTTTTCATCAGAAACCTGCCCCAAAACTCAAAGCCCCCTGAAAGGCAACTCCAAAAGAACCCTGAAAAGGCTGAGATTTATAATCAGGAAGTTGCAAAGTTAGTTGAGACTGGCTCCATAACTAAAGTGAGGCCTGAAGATGACCCCCACAGTGAAGCGAGTACTTGGTACTCACCTTGTTGAACATCGAATCATTTTTCCGGTGTTCCTTTCAGCATATGGAGTTTCAGCAATCTCTCAATAGACATTTATTTCCTGGCCCATCATTAGGTCAGATTTCGGAAGCATAACGTGGCCATCAGTGATGATATTAAGTCAATGTTTCATCAAGTGCAATTGCTTCCTGAAGAGCATTGTACCATTTATGCTTTGCAGAAGCAACTGTGTGCCATTTATGCTTTGCAGATGCATGTCATTGACTCAGAATGTGATCCAGCCATCCAAGCTTCTGTACTGCTGTTTTTCTATGTAGACAATTGCCTCCAAAGTATGAATTCCATCCAGGATGCAAAGAACCTGTTGGACGGACCAGCTAATTTCCTTATAAACCTGCCCAAATTGTACCTGAGATTACCATTACTGTACTAGGAACAATTCCTCAAGAGCCACAGTGACTACATGGATGACATGAATACGTACTTATGACACGGTTTATGACTAAATTAGGACACACGCACTTTTCTAAAGCTTTGGTGAACGGTAACATGGAATTTAATTATTTACATCTTTTTGCTTGTGTAAAAAAATTATGCATACAAATAGCTTTTTATGCTATTAATGCTTTAAACTAGCCTGTGTTCATCAGTTACAATGAATTATCTGTTATGTTTGCATATTTTAATTATGTAAGCTCTTTGAAATGAATTGTCATGTAATATATGTGCCTTTCTTTATACATAAATGGATTGAAGGATTTCATACAAGGGATGATGAAGCGTGAGGTGGAGATGGCCCAGGTGAAAGGGAGCGAAAACGCACCGAGATTGGAGCTGGAGCTACTGAGAAACCGGGAGTGAGGGAACAGCTCCTGGAAACCAAGAATGGAAAAAAACTCATGCAACTCATGACAGGAAAAAGTGAGACTGAGGGTTTTAAGGAGACAAATAGTAACAGAAGAAAGGTGGAAAATTAGGAAAGACGACGGTTGAACAGAAGAAAAGTATGTTGTCTGATTTCACCCTTCAACAAAACTGACAAGTGGTTTGTTCTGTTTCTGTTATGTACACTCACTTCTGTTCATGATTATTCTTCTACATGCTGTGAACATAAGGATTTATGCAAAACAATCACAATCTGGTGTTTTATTGTCCACTGGCCAACACTGGCCAAGTCCCTTCGCCACTCAGTGCCGGGAACGTAAAGCGTACGTTTGAATGTTATCTTCTCCAAGATTTTTCAAAACATATATTATGTCATAGCTCTCTTCTCTGCAGTTAAAAGAAATATACATTTTTTGGACATTTCATTTGTAAGAAATAAGAGGGGGAAAGTCCAGTATAAATCCAACTACAATCTTTTTAGATTTCAGTTCCTGTGTCCTTTAAAGCCATGGTTCTCAAAGTGGGGTCTGTGAAGCACAGGGTATTTGTTAAAGTGGTGGAACCCACAACCCACTATTCTACTGGGGCTCTATTGGTTGCAAACTTCAGAAATGATAAAACGCTCTGGCTATAATAAATAGTCAAAATTTATTATTGAATACATTTAAATAATATGCTTAGTTTGTAAAATCTGTATTGTGGGGGTCCATAATTTTTGTTAGGTCAAACCCCAGAGAAGCCTTGAGCCCCTGCTTTAAAATTACTGTTGGTGTATGTGTTTTTGCCCAAATGTAGCTACATGTGGTACAGAGGTCAACTTTTTAAACCAATTTTCTGCTTGTTAATCTCACAAGCAATATGACCGACACGTAAATATGATCAAATTATATTTGCACTGGACTAATATGTCCCAGCTCAGCTTTCTTTGTCTGTTAAAAAAAAAAAAAAAGTCTATTTTACTCATTACCCTGTTCTGTTTTCAGAAACATTCTGCAAGACATGCTGCCAAACAGTGCAAATTTCCTGAAATGTGCCAAACCGGTTCTGAAACAAGTGAGAACCTGGTCTGAGGGAGCCACCTCAGCACTTCAGCACTGTTTTGAGCACACAGACTGGGACATGTTCAGTTGGCTGCTACGTATGACTGCACCACAGATTTTGAAGAATACACAGCATCAGTGAGTGGCTACATCAGCAAGTGCATAGATGATGCGGCCTCCTTCTAGGCCATCACCACACATGCAAGCCAGAAGCCATGGACGACTGCAGAGGTGAGTGCACTACTGGAAACCCAAGACACTGGCAAAAGATCTGACAACTGAATGATTTCTATGCACGGTTTGAAGTACAGAACAACATGCCAGCAGGGAACAGCACCCCAAATTCCACTGACCGATTCTGTCCAGAGTTAACCCATGGAAAGCTGCTGGTCCCGACAACATCCTTGGCCAGGTGTTCAGGGATAGTTCTGATCACCTAACAGACATCACCATCATCCGTGCCGAGTGTGTCCTGCCTCAGCAACTACCGACCCATTCCAGACTGCATACCATCCTAACTGCTC
Source organism: Pangasius djambal (assembly GCA_022985145.1). NCBI lineage: Eukaryota > Metazoa > Chordata > Actinopteri > Siluriformes > Pangasiidae > Pangasius > Pangasius djambal. The sequence goes on along the minus strand of CM041001.1, from coordinate 3,910,704 downwards.
AACAGAGGAGTGAAGAAGAAACCCCCCCAAAACAAACAAAACTGGAAGAAGCTGTGGTACAAGCCTGGAAAAGCATCATCATCTGTTCATCTAAGTATTGGGAGGTCTGCCCCCAAAAGTCCCATGTTTTAAGTTGTTAACACACGTAACATATAGCTGTAACATCAGGAAATGAAAAGCTGAAATTCTGTCATCTTATATTCATCTTTTGAGCTCAGATCCAAAGGTCTTCATATACCACGTGTTTAGCAAAAACAAAAAGAATTATCCATGCTGTTCCAATACTTTCGGAGGGGACTACGTAAAGAGACTTCACTGTATTTTTGTCAGGATTGGTGTTTAGTACATTTTTTTACTTTATATGCAATGTAAGTGATTTTTGTGGGCGATTTTAACCAAATAAAACTTTTTTGTCTAAGTCGTTTTTTTTAGCTATGTATTTTTTCCTGTATTGTAATGGAAGTGCTTCAGTTAAAAAAAAAAAAAAATTAAGTAGGATGGGTATCTATCAGCTCACACACAGAAAAAGTGGTATCTTGCATCTCTACAAGTGGCAGTTGATCCAGTGTGACTCAGAACAACGGGGCATGCTGTTATATGAAAATAATTAAAGACAGGGTGGTGTGATGTGGCCTGACATATCTGTTAGATATAAACCGTTGTCTCCTCACACTGAGGCCAGCTTAAGTGTAGTGAGCGTTCAGAGATTTGAAGTGAGACATTTGAATGCACACACAAGATGGACAAAGATTTATGAATTTTTTTTTGTAAAGGTATCTTCACAAACTGTACATTTTGCAGTAAAAAAAAAAAAAACAAAAAATAAACAAAACTAAAATATTATAATAAACTTTCAGGGCTATGTCTCAAATCACATATCATATCATCACATACACGATAACCTTTGTACACTATGCACTGTTGGAGGACATCAAGTTCTCAAATAAAACAACCATTTTATATTAAATGCTCGACCTCACGTTGCACCTTGTGTCCAACAGCAGTTCTAGTACATCACCAAGGCATTAATAGTACACTAGATCTTCTTGTATTAACCCAGTGTGAACAAAGATCTAAAAGTGCATGGGGTACGCAGTTTGAGACATAGCCGTGGTGTGAGTGGAGTCTCTATTTGAGCGTTTTGCTGATGTTAGTGTAACCAGTGCCTACGCAGGTCATCAGCACTTTCTCTCCTCCTTTCCGCTCGTCGTCTTCTCCTTTCTGCTGCTCGATCTTGAACATGATCTGAAAGAAGTCCCGAATGTGCCGAAGGAACTCGATCCTGCAAGACACCACAGCTATGTTTACATGCAGCCTTATAACCCATTAATAATCCCACTGCTAGCTCAACTGGTATAACAGATAACCGACTGTTTCTAATATATATAATTTCTATTTGTATTCTTTTATCCCATTAATACATTATTAAATACAAGAACAATGGCCATGTCTGATTACTTTAACGAACGGAATCTGCTCAGTGCGCTCCTTGTACAATAAAATAGTCCTGTAAGAAAAGACAGTTCATGTTACAGATTAATTTATTTAAAAATAATTGTACAGTTGGATTGGCATCAGATCAACATTTTGAGGCAGCAGAACTTTACGCCTGAAGTCCAGTCTCGAGACACTCTATATTCACTCAGACTTGTCTCAGTCTTAGGCATTGATCTCAATCAATATGATCTCGGTCTCATTCGAGAGTTCGTAAAATAATGTTTGTGTTGTCTTATCTTTTTGTATTCACAATGTTTCACAAGAAGGAATTCACTCTTCTGGGAAACATTAACCTAATTGGAACAATGCAGTAACAAAGCCAACTATGTGAACTAAAGGCATAAAAGATTTGACGGTTTTTGGGCTCAATCTTGACTTGTTTTTGCTTTCACTTGGACTTTATCTTGACTTGGCCTCGACCCCCTTAAAGCTCGGTCTTGACTCAATCTCAGCTAGTCTTGATCCTGAACTTGCCAATGGCAGCCTTGAGTATAGCCCTATGAGGAAAACACGGGCTATGAACTGATCTCAATAAAGTGGGCTCGGCATCTGAAATCAGTCAGACGTTCAGTGAGGACGTAAAAAAACGTGGAGAAAACTTAAATAAACCTATATTTCTTGTGCAGTTATCTCCACACAATTGTTTTTAACTACTGTAATATTAGAATATGAGTAAAGGCATTATAATGATGAATAATGTGCATATTTCATGTCATTTTCTGCAACCAGAGTGTGCTTGGCCCTGAATGTCACGCAAAGATGAAACGCTAAGCAACTCTACTGAACTCCTGGTAAAACTGACACTACACCTCAGTCCCCTCATGTGTGTAATTTTACATATAATGTGCATATAAATTGAGATCAAATTTATACACACTGCTCAGTTTAGGGTGCCCAATTCATTCGGAATTTGCATGCTGAATGAATTCATTGGAATTGACGAAAATCTTTGCAATGTAAATCTTGTAATCTTGCATGTAAACCTAGCCATTACATTCTGTTACACTGTTACTTTATCACAGAGTCACTGTGATCCAATCAAAATGCCACATCTTCAGAATCATATCAGCTCTACATATACAGCTGAAAATACTAAAGCAGAGGTAATCAATATCAATCATCATAACCACACAACATGGCCCATCATTCCCAAGGTGAGGTTGTTGCTCTTTACAGCTCAAACAGAAAACGTAAAGCATCTCTGTTTTTCATCCACGTTACACATCATAGACCCGCAGGTATTCGTCTATACAGTCGTGAATTAGGGTCAGGGATCATCTGGCCAGGCCAAGCTCTCTGCGTCAGGAATGACCGTGACCCATGACACTGTGTGCACAACACAGGGGGGCATGGAGGAAAAATACAACTCAAAACATCTGCAACAGGGAATGGAGAGATCATTTAGAAAAAAACAAAACAAAACACAGGAACAAAGTTCAATGTTACAACTGATGTACTCTAGTAACCTTTTGGGATGCACACATCATACAAGTCACCTCCACCCTGAAATGAGTCTCTACTGAAATATTTGTGATGTGTTTAATTATTTTGCTGCTAATTTGTTAGTGGTTAGCAGTTGGGTGCTGCACTGATGTCACAGGGGTACAATGTTACACCCCCATAAAAACAAAAAAGCTTCTTTTCTCTCTCACCATCCAACGTAGAATAAGTGGAGATGTTTGTGCAAATGTTCGACTCAAAGTCCCAGAACGCAACGCGGCTATACGATGCAGTTGCGGCAGAGACTCGGCTTGGCTAGTCAGCTAGCAATGAGATGAAGCTGACAGCCCTGAATGTGTTTCATGTAGTCTAAATAAATGAAAATGTCATGGGAGACGCCAGACCAGCTTGAACTTATCCATGAGGATCTCGCTCGCGGACACAGGAAGCATTGTGTTGGCACTGCCAATCTTCAGTTATCATAGTACTGTACTTGATTAAGACACAGCACCGGTACCATGATAACTGAAAATGGACAGTTCATAGTATGCAGGAGGCTGAGCTTGATCCAGCGTCCATGAAAACCACTCACCGGACAGACATGAGTTACATCAAACCTAAAAAGTGACCAAATCATAACAATCTATTTCACAAGATTAAGACTGCTCAACTTGACTACTTAACAAGGTGCCCAAATTAAAGAGGTGCAATGCCATGCAACTGGGAGGCATTACAGGCCTGGACAAAATAATACAGAAGAGATGTAACAAGTAGTTTTCTTTAATTTCCTGATTGCCCTATCTGATATTATTGTGCAGGAAAAAAGGCTATCAGGCTCTTCTGCCTATATATTAATTCATACATTTTCAGTAATTGCTTTAGCCTGGTCAAAGTTACACTGGATCCACAGCCTATCCCAGGAAGACTGGGCATGAGGCAGAACTTTTTTTAAGTTTCATTTTATGCTACTTTTATTCTTCTTTATGCTACTTTTATTCTTCCCCATGTTTAATTAACTGCTTAATTTCATTTTCAATTTAGTTTTACCAAACTAACTGGTACATCAACTTCCTTTAACCTCCGCCCCCCCCAAAACCAGTTGTCCATGGTCAACAGAAAGTGTTTCTGTCTGTAGTACAACACTTTAATTCCCCATCTTTAGCCACTGACAATTTTGTTAGTTGACAGTTGCGTTGACAAGATTATACAGTCAGGTGTGCAAACATTGGTGGGAAACGTAGGTCCTTTTTCTGAGTAAGATGATGTTTATGCCATGTTTCTCCTTTGATGAGTGAGACATTCATGTCAACATATAAGGGGAGAAACAAGGGAAGAAAACAAGACTCACGTGTATGGAGAAATGGGACCTAGAAGAGTTTTGGACACATCTTGCTGGCCGAGAGTCATGTACAAGAGAGCCAGGCTCTGATTGGTCGAATCCACGCAGCCACCCTGGAAAGGACAAAAAGTTTGTTATAAACCACAGTCATTTGTATAAATATTACAGCAATGTTTATACATTTTTGCTGCCAAGGTCTTGTGTCAGAACTTTAAAGTCAGACAGTGCATGCCCATAAGAGAGAACCTGTGACCTTGCTTGTTGATGCTATCTAGAGATTTTAGAGAGAGAGTGGTATACGAGTCGTGACTACTCCCTACTCTAATAGGTGGAGTAACGTTGGACTCCTTAACAACAGCATTTTTCCATTACTATGAACATTCAAGTCTAGTGTTGGGCCACAGCGACTCATCTAACTGTGACTGCTCACATGTCCCGCTCAGAGTTTCTGCATGGAAATCTGCACATAACTGATTCAATCACATAATCATATAAAGGAACTGAGGCTTCGTTGTTCACATGAGCTTATTCCCCCCTAACAGAATTCTGAAATGTGACTGTGTCAGGAGAAAACTTTGTGGAAAAAAACATCCAGAAATCATGTAATATAAAAAAAAAAAAAAAAAAAAAAAAAAAAAAAAAACACCCACT